>LPNX010317436.1:0-17357 GCA_001517045.1 Pseudotsuga menziesii | reverse complement strand
TTCCTCATCTGGGTTTACCAGACCGTACTCCAGCACAGGGGAGAAATTATAAATAAAGATGGTATGATGAAAATATAAAATAGAATGTTAATGGAGTTACAGAGTATTTTCTTTGTATGGTTTTTCCCAAAGAATTATCTTTTATTTGAGGAGTAGTATTAACCTGTGTTGAAAACTGTTAAGTCTTTTAAAAAAAGAGAAATGATGATATTGTTTACTGACAACAGTACGAATGTATAGATAAAACAGTTCCTGATACTATAGTTACTTACTTATTTGCTCATTTGAGTAACAAAGAAGAGAATAATAGTCAACTAGAGTAGGGTTAGGTTAGATAAAGATGCTTAACAGTCTACTTCTTTACAGTTTAAACTACTGCAAGTATAATATTCAGTTGAAAGAAGATTAGCTAGAATCTCTATTTACTTCTACAGGTACTTTGGTTTTTAGCAGAATTTACTTTTGGGAAAAGTAATATATATATCCTTTATTCATTTCTGAATCACTTAGTTAAGCTTAAAGTAAAGACATACAACTGCTAATCTTTACTATTTCAAATGTTAACAGTGCAGGATATAGTTAGTTCCTTTTTATTCAGTTATAAATATTAAATTGCGGCATAAACCAGACAGTATAGAATACAGAGAATATGTTTACAAATTATTTAATACAGTAAGTTTGAGAACACATTAACAACAGGTTATTTTATTCTATTAGTATGAATAAATAGAGAACAAATTACTATTACCCTATATACTTATGAAAGAACCTAAGCAGAACTAGTAACAAAAGTAATAAGTATTCCAGGTAAGGTAACATTGTTATTATAATAAGTAATAATTACTATCCTATTATTTACTTTATAAAAATAGTGTTATTAGGAATCACAGTAATGTCTTAACCTATTATTGTTAAACAGAAATATAATATAGAACCTGTACCCATGGTTACATTGACAGTTACATAAATAATTTCATTAAAACATTAACACTTTATAATTCGAAAAGTATAACTAATATAACATTATATATAATTCCTTGAGTAAATAAATAACCCAATATATTATTAATGTACAAGAAAACCCTACCTGCTAATACAATAAATAATTTACAGAGAGTAAATTAGGTATTTATCAAATTACAAAAATCGGAGGTATCCAAACTCAGATAGGCTCTTTAGGCCGAGCTTACACAGTATATATATATATATATTTTATTTTATTTTAAAAACACAAGTAAAACTAATTGGTCCAAAATCGTAACTGTAAATAAGATATATTGTAAGAAGACTGTATAGACAGCATATATTCCAAGTTCAAGGTAAAAACCCTACCAAAATGAAAGTATACATTGGAGTTTATTAAAAGGAAGAGTTTTATCTCCTTTACACCTCACGGATATAAACATCATATCCAAAATAAGGCTTTTACAGCCTGTACAAACAATAGTATATATGTAGACATTACACAGTAATCAAGTAAAGACCCAAAACCACAGTCTCGGTTTCAGCCAAAGGTCCCATGCTAAACGAAGAGATGAAAACTCTTTTAACATCGATTAGGTTCATTAAACTGAACCAGGGTAACCGCAAGGGTTACAAACCACGAAGGCAAAAAACCATGACTGTCCCTAAAGGACCAACAAGGAGGAAGATGCCGTGGATAAAACCAGGCTTACCGGGAATAGCCAGTCGTTGAAGTCTCACATCTTCCACGCCAAGGAGAGAAGGCCAACCCTGTTAAGAAGGAAAAGCATAATATTAAAAATCTTGCAAATTGTTGTTTATTTGAAATTTTTCTTTCGAAAGAAAAACGAAGGATAAACCCTGTACATTACCCTAAAGATTAACTGAAATTTGACCTCTGAAGAACAGCAAAACGACCACCAATATGAGGAAAATGGAACCCTTCATCTACAGCAAAGGAGAAGAAGTTCACCGACACGAAAATCAACTAGTCACGAAGGAAAACGATAGCATCAAGTGCAACAGCTGTTTAAACTCGGCCTCCTCTACTTTTATTTTCTGTTAAAGATAGTACACGACAATACAAACCCTTTTGCACAGCAACTTTGAGTCGAAAGGCAACGTTTCACATTACCAAGCTAAAGCAAAGACTCTTCAAAGTAAAGAGCTCAAAACTGATTGTGCAGGGTGGCGAAACCCTAAAAATCAACACAGACCTTCGCCCAAACAATAAACTTTTGGTTACAACAATTTTCCTCACAATGCAGTGGATGAACTCACAGGGAGTATAACCAGCAACACGACTGCTAACAGACAGTTCCAGCAACGGAGCGGACAGGGAAGTTTTTGCAGAGTGGCCGAAGGCCCGAAGGCAGTGGAAGAATGACAAACTAGGGTTCGAGTCAAACCTTTTAAAATGCCAGCACTTGGATGGAAAGAGCCCACATAATCCTTTTAATAGTTGGCATGCAGTGGGTAGGAACATTATATTTCCACGAACAAAATCTCCAATGATTTGCAACCCAAATCATATCGTGGAAGTTCTACAAGGTTCGTCACACCGTAGGTCAACTACCTGCATTATAATAATCAAACACGTAAACCTTAGAATGATGTTTGGGAAACATTTTTAACGTAGAACTTTTCCATTGTTTGATCTAACACTTATACACATGGAAGATTATCATGTTTGTTGATGTACTACAAGAATGAAGAGATTTAATAGTTACCTTGGCGCGGTCTTTATTTTATAAACCGATTCTCTATACTATATATTGCCCTAGTTCATAAATGAAGGTAAAGGGAATAATAGGATAAAGACTATAGAATTATAATAATCAAGTTAAATGATCAATTGATCATGATTATGGTTTTACTCTTGACCTTTATGATTATCCCTTGCATTTTAAAATAACAACCCTATCACTAGTTATAGGATCATTTTGTGACAAATAGTATTTTCGTCAAATTCAAGCTCAAAGGTTATGAAAGGTATTATAGAGTCATTATATGATAATTAGCTTTTGTAAGTTAACTTCCTTTGCTTGATGGTATAGTTTTGAAAAAATCATAAAGTGGTATTTGAGTAGAGTAAGTCTGGAAATGATCTATAAGTTTAGCATCTAATTATTGACCTTGGAATAGAAATAGTTCCCAAACAATACAGATCTTTAAATACTAAAGGAAGACTTTAAAAGTGACGTGTATCAAAGTAGTAAACCTTTTAATTCTTGAATTAAGAAAAGTATAAGTTGGTACTCAACCTCCTTATCATTTTACACTTGTAGCTGCCAATTTAATCATGGCGTGATCCAGTAATTATGAACAATTAAAATTAGATCTGTGACTTTGTGATCCTGCCATACTTACTGTGCTAGTAAAGAAATATTTATCGCATTTTACACTTGCAATTAGTATGAACATCAAATGGTTTAGTACTCCATAGGAATATTAAATCCTGCTTTTATGAAGGAAAAATAACTATCATCTTTACTAGTAGAATTCAATTTTCTATCAGTAAAATTGTAAAAGAAATCACAGTTAATGCTTTACCTCTATAAGCTTGAGAAATCTGACTAGCATGTATATTCTTCTATTGAATTAATTTTCTTTTGCAACGAATCTTTATTGAATACTTTAGAAATTCGTTAGCAGCACCCGAACATCTTACCTGTATATCTGTAAGAGAAGGAAAACTTCTGCATTAGCTCGGAAGCTAAGTAAGCCCAGTTTTTTTTATGACAGTCCCACCTTGTGGTCGCAAGAAGAAAACAAATCAGTAACTGAAAAGAAACTGTTCTATAAAGATAAGCATAAAAAAAAAGATAAATCGAGATATGAATCTAGTAACATATAACTAATCAAACAATTAGTGACTGCATTTATTGAAGTTATATGCATTTAAAAAAATTTAAATTTTTCGGAAATTTCGGGGTCTTGACAATAAGGCACCTTTTCTCACCTACCACTTCAGTTAGATTGAGTTAATTGATTATAACTGATTTTCTGACTAAGTTAGACATCTAGAGTTAACCACTTGGACTCCGATAGTGATTGAGACATCTATTGTTAGCAATGCAGTCAAATACAGTCACATCCAGTTGGGAGATTGGAATTCACCCCTAATGATTTGAATTCTTTTCCTATGTAACATCGGATTATGTAATGAATATAATATTGTAATTCTCTGAGCAATACTTGTCTATTTCTTATGAGATTTGATTTTTCCAGTTTGTATAATTCATTCATATTCACTGCATCAATAATCTAGACTCATTGCTTGATGATATAAATGGCACAACAATTCTAACAACTCATACGTTTCATAAAAAAATTCAGGTGAATCCTTAAATAAATAATATCATAGCCAATTAAATTAAATAAACATGAGATAAAGAACTTATCTTTCCCAACTACGCAACTGGAATCGATTCTGCCACGTTCCATCTAGCCATAGACACAATGTAGGACAAAAATCACCTTGCAATGGTCACCCTCGATCCATAACCATAATTCCATAAGAAAGGGTGCACTCAACCACAAATTCTCTCAAGAAATCAGTCCAACAATAACCCAATGGAAAGTATGACCTCTACTTCCACTCCACGGAAATTTCGGTGGCAGTAGGAAAACAATCCCACCACAACCCAATCGAAAAAAACACTTCCAATCTAGGTAAATTCCAGTGGCTCCAAGACAAATATCAATGACCTCAGAGTAACTAATATTGGGTACATGCTCAGTAAATATCTCATACCAAGAGTAGAAAATTCCAACCACAAGTATCAAACACAAGCGCAAGAGCAAAAGCGTGAAACAACACTCAAGAGTGACGTTCAAAACAAGCAAATCAAATTCTTTCATTAGAAATTCAAATTGGGAGAGAGATGGATACAAGCATGAGAGTTACATTCCAGAAATATCAAATAGGATTTACAAATCAAGTGGATACACCAAGAGGCACGCTAATCCAACTCATGAGGGCGCACTAGGTGCGATAGGAACTCCAATCCTCAAATAAAAATTAATCTTAGGGTAAATAAAACCAAGGACAAACACAACACGTGAGGGTACATAACTATGAGGATCCATCAAGTACATAAGAAGGGTTTACAACATCAACATAGGCTCAACAAAAAAAGGTAAACATGTTTCCATAACCCATTGCTCGTAACATCATGGTTCCTCATACTCTCTTTCGTGGCATCAGTCATCCAATTTTTTTTATTTTATTAATTATTTTATAAGTTCAACATGATAAAAATAATAGTAATGTGCAAACCATAGTCAAGGAACTTTGTGCCACTATGTCCAACATAACAACAATAATAATATGTGCAATGGATAAACCAGAGGGTATTGCTATGAACATAATTAAACAAGAATTCAGAAATCACAATAAGGTTTTCAATCAACTAGAAATCAATGGTACACTAGAGAATCTATGTAGCAACCAAGTCTCTTACAATCCATGCTTTTAAAAGATAAATATTTAATACAAGCAAACACATAACATTAAGCAGCCACTTTATTATGATGAAAAGTCATCTTTCTAATTATATGCAACTCCAATTACCTCACACTCTTACAAAACTAAACAATGTTATAGCCAAAATTCAATTACCTCATACAGTTAAAGGTACAAAGTGAATCACTATAATATAGGTTTATTTACATATTAAATAAAACTAAGATGAGACGATACTCCATACCTCAACAAGGACTAAACAAGATAACCATGCAAGGTTAACAAACAAATTAAGGAAACAAAAAAATATGAGAGTTGTAACCTTAGTGGCAGATGACTAGCACTATAAATTATCATGTTAGATAATATAATAGGTACATTTAACCATTTACTTTATTTTCGGAAGAAAATAAATACACCAGAGACTAAGCATTGAAACCTAGCTCTCGGGTGTAGTACATAGCCACCCGAATAAACATTGGTGGCTAAAACACTCAATGAGCATTGAATGGGCTCCAAATTTTCTTAAGCAATTAGTCAAAATCAATTAAACCGTCAAGAATGATCCATATTAGACTCCAACAATTTGGAAACGTAGAATTGAAACAACTTAAATAGCTAAAATAATACATTAATCATAGATCAAAACATTAGTCAAGTAATTAACGACAATGATTAACCCGTAAACATGATCCGATGACTTAAATCCATCTCAACTATCAAAAGTTGGGAAATAGTTCAAACTCATACATGAAGATCAAAAGTTGTTAAAATAGTTCAAACTGATACTTGAATAGCGTGAGTTTGGAATATGGTTTATAGATTGTTTGTATATTAACATGTTAACTTTGAAAGAGCAATTTTTCTTTTCTAAAATCCTTCATAATGATTGAGGAATATTAAATAAAATGTGGAAATTGAGTAAAAATGCGGAATTTTTTAGGTTTTCGTATTTATTTTGAAGTTATCAAAGAACTATTTCGATTTCCTTGACTCACTATGACTAAATGTTTCATAGGCCGATTGGTTTAGTTTAGTTAATTATAAGGTACTAGGGACTGTGAATCTACCGTCATTTGGGAATTCCGCGCCAATTATACTCAGACATGGAAAGACAATTTCCCAGGGAATCCAAAAGATGTGTATTATATTAAATTGCAGTAACATAAGTAGGGATGGTAAGGCTTCTCATTGAAGAAAAAACATGGGTGAAGATATCCTTTGATACTTTTCATGACTATCATTACTATTGTAGTTCATAGTAACATATAGTTTGGACTTCAAGAATGTGGAAAATAAATAAATTACATTAAAAAAAAAATGAAACTTGGCATGGATTCAAGTTTTGTTGCAACTGCTTGTAATATTAATGCCAAATTTTGGGATTCAATTTTAATTTTCCAAGAATGATGATAAATAGCTCTATATTGTTTTGTTTCCAAGTAGAATTTTAGACTTTGTTTAACGTGTCTTTCGTTTGACTTCAATCCATGAGTAATACATAGATACACAAATAGAGCGAAATACACGATGTATATCGTAACAGTAAAGCCATTGCTTAAATGATCACATCCTAGCATTTTTCTACTAAGATTATGGCCATCCAACACCATTCGACTACCTCCATTGTTAACCTCGTCCATTTCTTCATCCCGTTCCTACAAAATCTACCAAGCTCATAAAAACCTTAACGAATATGCCTTCACTCATATAGCATAACATAGATGGCTTCCATTGGCAGAACATTGGTTGTACAAAGACCGAGGTATTGTTAATATTGACAACTAACAAAAAATTAGATTTGTTTAAGGGAAGTTTGTGTAACTGGAATAACTGACAACAGTTCTTCTCATGTAATTTATTTTATGAAGTATATAGTGCATAGTTTGGATACGTATTGTAAATGTTTGGTAGGTTGAATGGTAGAAATGACCCATCTTGTAATCTCTGTATTCTTGATTAATGAGAATCAATACTTTTCCCGCATGGACATTTCCCCTTATAGAGTTTTACCACATTAGAAATTGATGTTTATCTAACAAGTGCTAATGGTAGAAATGGCCCATCTTGTAATCTCCATGTTCTTGATTAATGAGAATCAATACTTTGCTTGCAGAGAAGTTTCCCCTTATGGGGTTTTACCACATTAGAAATTGATGTTTATCTCTGGATTTTTGTCTTTGTTTATCTAAGAGACCATGAGATAAAATATACATAAAGGGGGATAGAGCATCTAGATCATGATGTCGGTCTCGTTGCTGATAGTTGTTGTCATGAAGAAGAGAGTGTTGATGGCTTGACTGGTTGCTGATTCAAGTTGATCACTACAGGCCGTGGAGTAGAGAGTCACTCGCATCTGAGTCAGGTTGATCTCTACATGACCATGGAGTAGCTATTCTCCCATCTGCAGAGAGGAGCACTGCTAGACATGGAGAAGAGGGTTGTCATCAACAACGATTGTTGAGGACCGTTGCTTCCTGTCAGCAAAAACCCATGAATCCGTTGTTGCTTCTAGACCGTGTAGAAAATGGTCACGTGAAGAGGAGGATCAGTCTAATTGGGCCACGTGAAGAGGATAAGTAGTCCATTTTTGGACTGTGGAGAAGAGGGTTCTTAGAAAAAATCGTGAAGGAGGAGCAGAGGAGTCGTTGCAGGACTGTGGAGAGGAGAGCCCGCCAACGCAAGAAGAAAACAACTATGTTCACTAGACCCATGAAGAGGAGGGCATACCTGTGTGCATAAGTGTATTTAGAACACATGGAAAAGGATGACGCCAAATAACTTAGAGAGTAGATATGATACAACTATTGAAAAAAAATGATCACAACAATGCCTAGTACAAAATTTGAATTGAGAAGTTTAGAGGTAAAAACAACTTTGAATTGTGGAAATTAAAGATGTGGGATCTATTAGTACAACAAGGGTTGCATAAATCCTTGGATTGTAAGAGAAAGAAAACCATAGCTATGACAGATGATGAATGGGAGGAATTAGATGCCAGAGCACTTAGCACAATTCGATTATGTCTTGCGGATGATGTATTATTTAATATTGTTGAAGAGAAGTCAGCAACAAACCTAATAATGGAGCAAATTAGAAAGTCTGTATATGACGAAATCTTTGACAAACTGAATTTACTTGAAGAAAAAGTTGTACGTTATGAAAATGAAAGAAGCTACAAAGACAACATTTCATTTGAATGTTTAATTTTAATACTCTTATTTGCCAATTGGATAGTATGGATGTTAAAATTGATGATGAATATAGAGCAGTCAATATTTTATGTACCTTACCTAAATCTTGGGGTCTAATAGTTTCTTCCATTAGTCTTAGTACAACTGATACCTTGGAATTTGACACTATGGTTGGAGAATTATTATCTGAGGAATTGAGAAAGAAATATAGTTTTGAAACTTCTACACCTGAAACTTTGGTTGTTAGAGGTCGATCCAAAGAAAGAGGATAAAATTCAAGAGGTAATTCCATATCTAAATCTAAGGGAAGAAAGAGAAAATTAAAATGTTGAATGTTATCAGGAATTCTCAACCAGTGCTAACACTACTTGTTCCTCTGCAATGTAAAGCACAAATACAGAACAAAAATACACAGCAACATATCCTTTCCTTGAATAATCAAATCAATTAACATAAAACACATTATACCTCAACCTTGGACCTGCTTGTCTTCTCTCCAAAAAGTTCTTGCAACGGTCCAATATCTGCAAAATAGATCACAAGACAGACAAAAGGGATGAGAGCATCATGATAATTGACTATTCATATTGGTGATCAAGGAATCCAATAATTATTAATTACAAACGCTACAATCAAATATAGGAAAGGGAAATTTCTTTGTATTAATATATGGATGAGAAAGAAGTACAACCAAAAGCCTTGATGTCAATGGTTTTTGTCTCAATCAAGAATGTCTACAATATCCTATGACTATGAAGACCTCTCCAAACACAAGCAACCTCTACTTTGCCTCTTATTCATACTTCAAACTAGCAGCATAAGGATGCTTTTTCTGGCCTTCCTCACTCTCTTCATGAAGGCTCCATTTATAGGCCTAGAACTAAAGAAATGACTTGGAAAAAGGATAGGATGAGAGGGCATGTAGGTGAGGGAAGCGAATGCCACCTCTCCCAGGCATATAGGAACTAAATCCACGAAGGCTTCCGTACGGAAGTTTCTAGAAAAATCTTTTTTTTTCTTTTTACTGACCACCGGTGCTTTTAGCAGAACTGTCAGGAGCGTCGACCTATGGTTTTTGCCAAAGAAGAGGGAAAATGATGCCTTTTTCTCAACAGGGTTAGGCGTTGGTGATGCTTTGTGCAAAACACCAAAAAATGCCATCCCTTCTAGGTCAAGGAAAAAAGTGACCAAGATGAATCATGCCAAGATTTCTGGGAGGTTAAAGGGAAAAGTGAAATTCTCATGGAGGCTGCTAAGCAGTGTGAGATTTCCAGATGCAACAGAATGCCCCCCAAAGTATGAAGCTAGAAGAAAGTGATAGGTGAAATACTTTGCAGGTTTTCCATCTGATACAAAGTGAAAGAGAGATAGACTCATATAGGACCAGTAACTGACTTTATCCAACCCAATCATAGCTACGGACCAATACACTACAGATCTATGATGATAATCATGTCATGGCTACTAATGATACACTGTATATCCATGAATAACTTCTATAAGAAATAGGACATAGCTACAAGATATACAAAGTAGATCTATGCCTCTCAATATTAGATATAGAACATAGCCACCAAACATACAATGTGGATCTGTGTCATGACTGTAAATGATCTCCAAACGGAACTTGAGCATAGGCAATGATGATGAGAAATCCTAACCACTTAGGGTCTTCATCCCAATGCCCAAACGATACGAATCGAACCATGTGATTAAAATGTCTGATGTCAAACATGATAGAAACCACTTGATTACCAGTCAATAATGTAAACTATTGATAAGTGCGAGGGTAATCATCATTAATGTCAATGATTCCCAAGGTATCTCAGTACATACCATCGAATGTGAATAAAGGAATTGAAGTCGAACACTCGATGAGATCTTCCAATAAAGAGTCAATGATGTAAACTCGTGTCTAAAGCAAGGTAACCTGCCATTGAGGCATGCAGGCCCAAGGTACTGTCTAGGTTTCTAGGTCTAATTCCTGGATAATGATTTGAAGTCGACAATAATAGAATTATCACAGGAGGGCCATGATGACTCTCACATCAGTGACACAAAACTAGGAACAAAAGTTGATTTGAAGTAACGGATTGATTCAGACAATGCCTGACTCTTAAGGACAAGTGAAGTTACTAATGAGTTATGATTCTGGGCAAGACATCCTTTGAACAATTTGACGGCATGACACATGACTTGGAAGCTTCAACTTAAACAAGAATAGAACCAGGTGTAATACAAGGAATTTGAAAAATAATTCTTTGAATTGACTCAAAGGGGTCAGGTGACTCACAAAAGTGGATCGACTCGAAGACAAGCTGAAAAATCAACTGTTCAGATATGAAAATGCAAACAGGTGCCATGTTCAAAGGTGGAGTGTAGAGTACTGCCATATAAGAAAATGAAAACCATTCCCCTTTCCTTTAATTTCCCCACCTCGAAAGGTGAGTGCCTATTTTTGTTTTCACAAATCCAAAGAGGGTAACAAACACTCATTAAAGCTCATCAAGGGATGAGTCCATTCTCATATTTTTCACGAACCTAAGAAAGGAGGGGTTCGTTCCCAAATAGGGTCTTTCATCGTGTAATTTTACAAGTCCGATGAAAGCAAACTCATTTTTTGTTTCATGTTTAGAGAGTCTGAAATGACTAAGAAGATTCCAAAAGGTCCTTTTTCGTGAATAAGGCCAGTCAGTCCAAAAAAGAGATAAACTACCCCCGACTAGTCGACTGTTCTGATTCTTTTATAAGCGTGAATGCAACAAGTTCACTTAGCAATCTTTTTGTGTTTTGAGGAGACTGAAAAGAGCTTAAATATAACTCCTGAACTAAGTTCCTTTTTCATAATCCACTTTTTACGAGTCTAAAAAAGCGAAAAAAAGTATACTCAACACCTTTCTACTGGAATTTTAATGAGCATGTAAAAAGTGTAAACGACGCTCAGTACTTTTTCAGTTTTGCTCTAAGCTCGAAAAAGACAAAAATAGCTTAAATCGTAACCATGACCCAATATTCACCTGAAAAAACTCAAAAAACACCATTAAAAGCCATTTTTCAAAACTATAGAAAGTGAAAAATAAAAACCCACTTTCACCAAAATAATTTGGATTTCAAAATTAAATAAATTACAATGCATTTTTGAAAACTCCAAATATTCTATAAATAGAAAGGGTAGGTAATTTATTTTTACCACTTGTTTTTTACCATTTGGTGAGTTTTGGAAATTGGCTTTGATAGCAAGAGTTCCTCCGATGATTTGGCAAGGGCAGTCCACTTCATTGTTGCTTCATTCTCCATAGAAGAGGTAAGCATTTGATCCTTTTCTCTTTCCATGTTTAATCATTTTCATTTTTGCTTCTTTTCCATTGTTTAAATTCAAGTTCCTAAATTTTTTTTATGGTTAAAAAGCAATATAGCTGATAGATTATTCTTTGGCAATGATAGGATAGAGGATTAACCGTCCCAATAGGAGTTTTGAACCCCATTAGAAGGAAAAAATTTCTTCTTTTTAAGGTTTTTGGCCATCGATCAGCGCCCCTGACGATGCTCTGTCAAGCTGGGATAGAAGCGCCCTAGGCACTTTATCCACAACATACAGGTGCCCAAAGCTCTGCACACCACAGGCATAAGCATTGCGGTGCTCTGTACGCAAAGGCAAACAACGCCGCAGGGGGAAAGAGAAGAAAAAATAAAACCCTAGACCATCCAAAAAATATTTTTTTCATGTTTCTTATCTTGCTTTATAATTTATTATTCCATTAATATTTCTTTCTTTTAGCCATGATATACTTTCTAATTATGAAATTTGCATGTCACAGGTTCATCATGGTAATTTGTAAAGAAAGGGAACATGAAGTCCTAGACAATCAGCCTGCAAATGATCCAGCCACCATTGAGGCTCTACAGAGCTACGTGCTTCTTAAGTATTTCCGGATACCTGGAATGAAAGCACATGTCCAACTGCTAGAATACATCATTGACATGTGGGATCCCGACCAGGAGAATTTTATGGTGGGAGTCCACATCTTGCCTATAGAGATTGAGGATATTTATTTTCTAACCAGTTTATCTATGAGAGGAAGCCCAATAGTCCTATCTGGAGCACGAGGGGGAGAAGGATCCTTAGATGATATTATTGATCAGCATTGCTCACTGGGTACAGAGTCCCAATCGGGCAAGCTAGGGATCAAGTCTCTGGTGGATCTCCCCTTGAGGACAGTAGTGTATATCGTCGACAAGGTGGCAGGTACTAGGGCTGCTCACCTTACCAGTAGATCACATATGCTATATGCTTTGCAGTGCATGGAGCCTACTGTCTTCAACTGGTGTGAAGGCATGTTGGCGTGTCTGAAGAATCAACTAAACAAGTGCAAAAGAGGAATGCTTAAGCAGCTTGGTTACAGAGTAGTGGTAGTGTCCTTTATCTTACAGCGAGTACCTCACATGAGGCCTCAGGTGGCCATTACCAGACTTGATCCTGAGGATCTGAGGATGCTTGCATGGGCGACAACCATGCCTCTCCTTGGAGGTGTTGGACCTAAAGTCACTTACGGTTTTGGCTTCTTTTGCTGGTTCAGAAACTAGTTACTTATGGTGGAGGACTATGCCTATGAGGGGGAAGACTTTCAAAATGACCCGAAGCTAGTATTACCTGAGGGGGAAGTGTGGGATGACTGAGGTAAGAAGACATTATCCACTTATGTTTTTGAAATTTTATATTTATTTCATTTTTATTTTCTGTAGTACTGAGATAAAAATGTTTTCATGCAGACATTGGGTCCGTCTGTCCAGTTGCGATGTCGCCTATTGCTAGGTGAGTAGGTGCCTAGGATATGATGCTATATCATTTCGAAGCTGAAGAAGAGTTTGAAAATCTCTAGGAAAACCTACAACATTTGACTATGGGCATCCCAGACATGACTACTGATGAGGTACCTAGGCATTAGCAGCACCATACTGCAGCTGTCCCTCTGGTTCTCTAGGCTACTTCGCAGAGTGGCCCAAGCCATTGCATGCTACCATGAGGATTAGTCTGCCTTGATTTCCACTTTTTGTATATGTATTACTGAAACCTTTGAAGCTTCAGATTTTTCCCTATGTATATGTATTCTGAACTTTTTATGGTCCTGAACGGGCACTGAAAGCTAGAGATGCTTCAGCCCAAGTTTTGTATCTTGGTGCTAAATTTTTTTATATATATGACAAACTTTTTTGTATTTACAATTGTGTGTGGAAAAATGTGATGTGTGGGATGATTTATCTCCTTATGAATTTACATGTGTTTTTATGCTTAAAATGAACTTTTAAGTATGAGCAATATGCCAATCCAAGACATAGTTAGCTAGGGAATCTACCACAACATTTAAATATCTCGAAATGTGATGATATGTAACTTGCTCAAAATACCTCTCTAACAACCTAACTCTCCAGAAAGTACAAAGAAGCATGGGATTTTGAATGGTGTAGACTCGGTTAAACTGTTGAACAACTAGTTCAGAGTCTAAGTAAACCTTAATTTCCCTTACATCATTAGCCAGGGCTTTCATCAGCAATCTGATCACGGCTTGATAATCCACGAGTTTGTTGGTGGAGGGACCTAAAATAATACCCCTTGAACTCACCAACTCACTTGTAGGAGAATACAGTACCCAAGATGCCGATGCAAGGGTAAGTGTATATCGATGAGCACCATCAACAAAACCAATGAAGGAAGTCATCTATCCATCAGACAAAAGACATGCATAAGTAGGGTTTTATAAAAAACACATTTTAAATCACACAAAAGACACACCTCTCAAAGCTTAAGACACACAACAAAATATAAACAATATTTACAAAGACCCTATGCTTAGATGACCTAGGCATAGTATCTTTTGAGGTAGATCCCATTCTAGGGCTCTCCCAATGGTATCCCGTCATAATCAACCAATTCATATGCCCCCTTCTCTAAAACACGACCTACAATATAAGGCCCATGCCACATAGACTCAAATTTTCTTGCCCCCAGTTTGTCATGCTTCTAGTCATAAGTCAAAACCAGGTCTCCTTCATTGAAGGAATGGGGTTGGACAGTCTTGTCATATTGAACTTTCATTCTTTGTTTATGTGCCTCATTAGCTAAGGAAACATCATGTCGAGTTTCATCAAGTTTGTTCAGATACAGGAATCTTTCTTCGTTTGTAGTGGTGTTGGGTAGTAGTTCCACAGCAAGATTTAAAGAAGGGATTTCACATTCTATCGGGAGAGTGGCTTCCAGCCCGTATACTTATTGGAAGGGTGTAAAACCAATGGAAGTTTTGATAGTAGTCCTATAGGCCCAGAGTGCAGAGAAGATATGTAAATGCTAGTTTGACTTGGCTTGCCCTACCATCCACTAAAGCATTGTTTTTAATACTTTGTTTATAGCTTCAACCTGGCCATTGGTTTGAGGATAGTATGGTGTAGAGTTATCATGATGAAACCCTAATTTTACACTAAGCTTTTCCATCATTTTGTTTTGAAAATGTGACCCATGGTTGATCACAATGGCCCTAGGAATCCCGAATCTCACAATGATATGGTTAAATGAGAATAATGCAGCAGTCTTACCGTCTTCAGCATATGTGGGCATTGCCTCATCCCATTTTGTAAAATAGTCCACAGCCACGATAATGTATCCATGCCCCCCGACTGAGGTAGGTCCACAGTGCACGAAGTTTATGCCCCATTTTGCAAAGGGGTCAATTGCTACAACGGGATGGAGCGAAGCTGGATGTGTGTGTTTTTTGGAAGTAAACATTTGAAATGGTGGGAATTTCTTGACTGTTTCAATACAATCTTTGAAAATAGAAGGCTGGAAGTACCCGACATGCAATATTTTTTGGGCAGTAGCCAACCTAGAGAGATGACCACCACAAGCTCCAGCATGGCAATCATTCAGAACGATCTCAACCTCTTCATGTGTAAGGCAACATCGTAAGATAGAGTCAACACCACGACGATATAGGGTATCATTCAGAATAAGATAACTTTTGGCCTGGTGGCGAATGCAACGACGTTTGTCTCAAGAGGCAATAGGCTGGGATCGTAAGGTCTGGAGATACAAAATGATATCTCCGTACCATAGATCAGTCGTACTAATGAGAAACAACGATTCATTGAGAAATGAATCAAAGGGATCTGTAGTCTCACTAGTAAGGGGAAGGTCACATATAAGCTCTGCAAAAACAAGGGACTTCTTGGAAGTACTTTTGGTGAATTCTAGCTCAAACTTTTGGAGAATCACGATCCAACGTGAGTATTTTCCCCCAAGCACTTGACATGTAAGAACGTAGTACATGGGGTTGGAATCCGCATAAATAGTGGTGGTGCCAAGCAGAATATAATGACAAAACTTCTGGACCACGATGACCGTGGCCAGAGCAAGCTTCTCCACATGTAAGTATCGAGTTTCAGTGTCAAGAAGACTCTTACTAGTGTAATAAATCACATGTCCATGGTCATGTTCATCTATTTGAACAAGGACCATGCCTATAGTAGACAAGGATGCAACCACATACAAGGAATAATCCTTAGCATAATTTGGTGGTTGCAACATTGGTGCATGGGTAAGTGCATGTTTAAGATTATCAAACACGCGTTGCACAAAATCATCACAGAAACAAGGGGTATCTTTCTTGAGCAACCTCATGAAACCATGTGTCCTTTCTTCATAATTGCAGACGAAACGACATAGAAATTTTTCCTTCCCTTGCAAACTTTGGAGTTTAGTGATATTCGTGGGAGCAGGTAGGGCCAAGATAGCTTCAATTTTCAAGGGATCTATTCAAATGCCATCTTTTGAAACAATAAAACCAAGAATTCGGCTAGATTATACAAAAAAAAACATTTATGGGGATTTAGATGAATATTAAAAT
This sequence comes from Pseudotsuga menziesii, assembly GCA_001517045.1. Taxonomy (NCBI): domain Eukaryota; kingdom Viridiplantae; phylum Streptophyta; class Pinopsida; order Pinales; family Pinaceae; genus Pseudotsuga; species Pseudotsuga menziesii. The sequence goes on along the minus strand of LPNX010317436.1, from coordinate 837 downwards.
AACAACATCGAAGAAACACAACTCTCAGATGATCGACATGAATAACCCGCTGCTTGGAATGAGCAGGCAAGTCGTCAAGATAGGGTTCCACAACATGTTTAATGTCATAAAAAGCATATGACATGGCACGTTGGAATGTCGCACCAGCGTTCTTTATACTGAAAGGTAGTTTACAATAAGCAAAATCCCCCCAAGGGAAAATAAATGTTGTCTTGTGTTGGTCTGATGGGAGAATATCAATCTGATTATAGCCGGAGAATCCATCCATAAAGGAAAAAATAACACTTCTGGCACAGTTATCGATTATCTGATCGATATAGGGAGTGGGAAAGTTGTCTTTTGGACAAGCTTGATTCAAATCCCTAAAATCGATACAAACCCTAATAGTACCCTATTTTTTGTTCACAGGGACTATGTTGGAAACCCATTCAGTTAATGGTACGGGGTAAATGAAACCAGCCCTAAGAAGTTTTTCAACTTCTTCTTTAATAGCGATTGCTTTTCTTGGATAGACCTGTCGTAGTTTCTGACAGATGGGCTTGGCATTAGGGTAAGTTTTAATCTCATGAACAACGATAGAGGGATCAATCCCTAGCATTTATTCATATGTCCATGTGAAGACATCTCTAAATTCCTTGAAAAGGGTCGTGTATGTTTGAACCTCTTTAGGTGAAGAGTTATGTCCTATGAAAATGTTCTCGAAAATACCTGGTTTCACCGATATGTCCACGGGCATAGTTTTTGTAATGTTGCATAAATTTCCTTCAGAATCGACACTACGAGTGAGGATCGAAGACTGAGGGTTGAGGACTATATCAGATGAAATTGTAGAGGTGA
>LPNX010317419.1:76148-118050 GCA_001517045.1 Pseudotsuga menziesii | reverse complement strand
TTTGAGGAGTCGAAGCTGCTTATCAAGATCAGAAGAACACCTTTCCAGAAGGACAATATCGTCAGCATAAAGAAGAAGGATGATGACTATTCCAGCTAAGATTGTACCAGCACAACTTGCTTCTTCTAAACAACCCTCTAACTTATCAATGTAAATGCCAAAAAGGGTAGGGGAGAGGGGGAAACCTTGCTTAACTCCGATATTACACTTAATATCTTTCGACCACCCCTCATTGCTTTTAAACTTGGCAATTACATTCTCGTAGAGCCTTATCGCGGCAGCTCTCAGCTCGAAAGGAACCTTAAGCTCTTCTAACCTATTCCAAAGGTCATTTCTAGGTACCGTATCAAAAGCCTTTCTAAAGTCCACAAAGCAGCAAAAGAGATTGTATTTATCATTGCGGCACTCCTCCATAATGATCCTAAGCGTAAGAAGGTGGTCTGTTGTTGAGTGATGCCTTCTAAAACCCGCTTGGCCTTTAGCCCGCTTACCTTCACTTTCAAGCCAAATGCTGATTTTCTTTTCCAAAATAATACCATATAACTTGGCTAAGAGGGGGTTTATCATAATAGTTCGATAATTTGAGGGGTTATTTGTATCCCCACTTTTAAAAATAGGGATAATGAGGCTCTGAGTCCAAGGTTTAGGGAACCCTTGCTTGACTGCTTGATTAAAAAGCTTGTGGGTGTGAGGGATGAGGACAGGACCTCCAATTTTTAAGATTTCTGCCTGGTAACCTTCAATGTCCTTACCTTTTCCATTAGCCAGACGCTTAACCCCGAAATCTATGTCTTTTAAAGAGAAAACTTCTTCCATTGTGAGGAGGGTTTCAAAGTTGTCTATGACATTCGGGGAGTCATAAAGCTTTTTAAGATAGGAATTCCAGTCGTGCAGAGAAATTTTATTATTATCTTTAGTTTTTCTAGTTAGAATCTGCCTCCAGAATTTCTTAGGGGTCGTCTTAGAGAGGTGTAAGAGATTGTCTTGCCTTTTGTGAATATACTGCCTTTTTTTTCTTTTTAGTAAGGGCTTTGTAATTTTTTATCTTGTTAATTTTAAGAGATTCATCAAGAGCTTCCTTAATCTCCCTCCTCGCATTTTTACAATCAGTATCATACCAAGGGTTGGCTTTTCTATTCCTTTTATTACTCGAAACTTCAATTGAGAACTTGTTAATGGAAGAAGAGAGGGTTGTAGTAAAATTATAATATAGGTCTTAAATGTTGTATGTACTTGATAAAGGAAACAAATTAACTTTTAACTCATTTATTAAAAGATCTTTTTTATTCCTATCAAAAATCAAGTTCTTTTGGTTATAAGGATTATCCTCTATAGGATATCTATGGATGGCATAGTTGAGAGTTACCATTAAAGGTTTATGATCTGAATCAGGCTCATGGTCATTTAGAACGTCCAAATTTATTATATCGTTGTATAAAGAAATATCAGAGATAACATAATCTACTACGCTGCTACCAAGCCCATGGATACAGGTCATCTGGCTAGAGCTAGGCCACTGTGTTAAACTGTTGCAAATTATGAGATCTTGAGAACTACAGCCTGTCAAAATTATAGTAAGCTCGGGACGCTTCTTTCCAAGCTCTTTGAGCATAGAAATATAACTTTAAAGCAAACTAATTAATTCTCTTCTTTAGGTCCGATAGACCAAAGTTTGGTCTCAGGGGACGTTAACCATCATCATCATCATCATATAATGTTAAACAAAATAAATTATAAAAATAAAACTTAAACTATAAAACAACATAAAATCCAAAACAATTAAAAAAACCAAATAATATGTTAATATAACAAAATATTTAAACAACTAAAGAAAAAAATAAAAATAAAAACAAATATTAAAAGGGTTTGTGGCTTTTGTATAAGCAATATATATAAGGGGTGAAAAAGTTCTTTAGGGGTGATTCTCAAATCACACCACCCTTTTATACTATTTATAAAAAAAAAAATTAATCATTTTGTTAATATGCATTTGTTTAAAACTTATATAGTTTTTCACATAGTTTTGTTTTAAAGTTATATATTTTTCATATGTGTTTTTAACTTATGTTTTTATTATTATTATATATTTGCTTTAATATTAAATGTTTAAATGTTTTCAAATGGTTTTTTTCAACTTATTGTATATTAAAAAACAAAGTGTAAGTATATTAATTCTTAGAAAAGAATTTTTGATCTTCTTGATTAGATATTGTTGTCATATTTTAAAAAATATATATAATATAAAACAATATAAATTAACTTTTTAAGAGAGAACAATTCCGGAATTATGACACTTATTTATATTATTTAAATTTTTTAATTATTTTGTTAATATGCATTTGTTTAAAACTTACATATATTTTTCACATGGTTTTGTTTAAAATTTATGTATTTTTTCATATGTTTTTTTAACTTATGTTTTTATTATTATTAATATATATTTGTTTTATATTTTTGTAAGCTGTTTAAATATTTTTATATGGTTTTTTCAACTTATTGTCAATTAAAAAACAAAATGTAAGTATATGGATTGTTAAAAAAAGAGTTTTTGATATTCTTGATTAGTTTTATATTGTTGAGTAATATGTCAAATTTCATAATTTTTTGATACGATATTTTTTTATAATATTTTAAAACAATATATAAAATGTAAAGCAATGTAAATTATAAAATATAAAACTTGAACTATAAAACAACATAAAATATAAAAAAAATACCAAATAATATGTTTGTATAACAAAATATTTTTAAAACCAAAGAAAAAAATAAAAAAATAAAATCTTAAAGTGTACAAATGAAGATGGATGTCATATGGAAAGCCATACTTGAAGTATTCTAAAGACTTTGAGTTTATCATGAGTTTATCATTGGAGAATGAACTCAAATGGAAAATAATGGCCCTCTAAGTAAAAATCAAGTCCAAGGATCGTGGTTGAATTAGAAAACTAATGAAGTGTAATAAGTGATGAAGTTGGCATGTTGATAGGGGGGCCAGTATGAAAACAAATGCATGCTTACCTTTTTTAATGTACTAAATGATTGTTTGAAGATATGGGAGATGCTCGTAGAAGCTAAGTAATGTTTTTAAAATGCACGCAAGGGACTGCAAAAAGTTAACATCCATGTAATGACTGCAATACTTGGAGAGAAGTGCGAAATTTGAGGAATAAAATGCACATAGGCTCTTCATGATATGCTCGTTTCTCACTTATAAATACACTGACTAATGAGAATGACCACAAGCAATAATAAAGTGCCCACATTTGGAATGAAATTGTCCACTATGGCATGAATTTGAGTTATGTAATGAAAGTGTCCATAAGGTGATGATGCTCGTAATCAGTTAAAAGACGTGTATTCAAGCATCAAGATAATGCCTGCCTGATAAATGAAATGTGTGATGACTGAAGGAAATAGTGAGAAGACAACGACACCATTTGGGAAACATGCATTGGTTATATGCATGCACAATAAAAAATGATGACTGCAGGGAATAAAATGTGTGTGCACCAGTCCACAAACACAAGGTAATTATGTATGTAGGCTTTGGCAGAATGTCCACCATATAGAATCAAAATGTCCTCAAATATTAGAAGAAGGATTGATGAGGTTGCAAGTCTAATTAGTATAGTTATGCTTTCCATATCAATTAAATTGATTGAGTTCAAGACAAATATTCCCACCCAAAGATGCATGCAAGCAATTAAATAAACTCCTGCAATATTGAAAAAGTGTTTGTAGTGTTTAAAACTATGCCTGCAGCATGCATGAAAGTGAGAATAATGCCTAAACAAAAATTTGTTTGCAAACAAAATACCTGCAAGACTTGAAGAAGATGTTTGCAGGGCTTCAAAAACGTCTAGAAGACAATAGAATTCTCACACCAGCCACTATACAATGTCTGCAGAAACTTTAAAAATTCCCACAATAGCTAAGCGATGGGAGGAGGTTGTCATCATATTGGAAAAATATATCAACATTGTAAAGATTGGAAGACAAGAAAGTTTTCACCATGGCCAATTTGACTGACAAGTCGAAAATGGTAAGGTGTGTAGCTCTGAAATGCCCGCACATTCCACTAAAATGCCCACCGACTTGGGCAAAATAGGAAATTATGCCCGCACGACCTATCCAGGTTATATTTTTGATGTAGTACCGAGGATGGATTCAAGTTGCAATTAGGAAAAGGTGACAAATTGTCTGTAAAATGTCTGCAAATGCCCGCAAACTTTAAGTGAATTGAAGAATTTATCATAATGGTGGCCTTGATTATTGGTTGAACAAGTGAGATTAGATGTGTTGCAACCAAGAACGATATGGAAGGTCTTGATATGCGAGATGGCAGAGGGCGGAAAAATCATGGGTATGGATGATTTTTTTTGGATATGACGATAAATTGAAAGGCTTGGAAGCTAGATATCAGTTGTGAAAACAATCTTACAGCATTCTTGACAAAGAGAAAAGGGAGCTATACCCAAAGTGGAGTCCACAACTTACCTTCACAAAAAGATCAATCACAACAGCATATCAAACAGGGGGAGTAGGCAATAAGTGTATGAAAAAGATAGAATATCATCATCTCAAGGGGAGTAATTGGTCTTCTTACAAGGGGGAGAATATTCAAGCATCTAACTCTTTTTGGGCATTGACAAGTTTTTGATGGTTCATAGGTTCACCCTTTGTCATTAATTTCAAAGGGGGAGAGTAATTGAGTAATTGATGAATATTTCCATCAATCACAAAGGGGGAGATTGATGAGAAAGGTTGTCATTGATGACAAACCATTAGTGACAAAGGATGAAAAAAGAAGACAAAGTCTGATGAGATGGACATTGAAGCATAGTCTATTGATGAATATGATATTGAAGTGAATGTGAAATGATGATATAAGATTTAGAGTTTGAAGAAGTTGTAATTGGAATAAGTGTAAGCTCAATGATTCACCCTCCCCCTCTTAGTGAGCCAATGTGTCTAACATATGCCTCCTTCTAAAATTTCCAAGAAGAAGAGGAGTCCGACCCTCATATTTAGTGCTTTCTTGGATAAACGGTCTGCACTCATAGTGTGCTCCTGTAGACATGCCTAAAATCATATAACTTGCCAATTGAAGTCGTCAGTAGTGTAGCATAGATGTCGAAAATCCAACGAAGTATCCTTCATAGAGGTCGGATAACCCACGAATTGATAACATTCTCTTGAGGACTTACAAGCATGGCATCTTAGTGACATCAATCTGTTGAGAAAAAAATTTGATAGACTTATAAGCAGATTTGATAGACTCATAGTGATATCATTATCTTGAAGAATATCAATAATTCCCTAGTATAACAGTACATCACATAGTCTTATAACACAAGATAGCTATCAAGTGATTCCATATCAAATGCTTCAGCCAGTTTACCTCAAAATACAAACCACGTTTTTGACAAATTTTGTAGGTGTAGCTTTTTTAATTATTTATTTTGTTTCCTCACCAAGAATATTAAAGACTCAGTTTATGGATCTCAAGATATATAATAAAATCATTTTCTAATATTTTGTAACTTTTTTCAGAAGAAAAATAGGCGTTCCTTGATATTCAATAGTGAATCAAAGGTTACTTGTGCATAGTCCTGATAATAATTCATTCCAGACACGATTGGACATAATATCAAAAAATTTCCCAAGGGGAGGGACAGAACCCACAATCCCAAGATGACGGAAGTATCAATACCACAGGGAGAACATAAGGAGCCGAAACAACTTATCCAAGGAGGCATCGAGGGTGGAGAAAACAAACCCCTGGGGGATCAAAACAAAATCTATATCCCCAACTAAAACAATAAATATGCTAATGTATCCCATACTCGAAAGAACCAAAAAAGAGTATGCCACATAAATAAAAAAATCTCTTAAAAGATTTGTATCATGCCTTCCTCAATGATTTCTCCTTCTAAAAGTTATGAGAAGGAGAGGAGGTCAGCCTTCATATTCAGTGTTTCCTTGAATAAACGGCCTGCACTCATATTATGCTCCCTGTAGACATGCCTAAAGTCATATAACCCATGAATGGTGTGATGAATCCAGAGAAATAGCAACACCCAATCTCTAGGATGATGAAGCAGATCGAGTTTGAATTTTGATTTTGAACTTGTCACAACCATAATGGTGAATCCAACTCACATGACCGCAAGAGTGTAAATAGGACATGCCACTATCCAATCTTGTTTATAAAGGGCCTTTTGAGGTTCCCAGCAACCATGAATTGATTTTGCATTGTTGAGAATGTTTGGACAATAGGTAGGTCTTCTTATAACTTTATCACCGGTCCCACCCACTAGTACCGCCTTTCTGGATAATGTTATATTCTAGAGAAGACGCAACATCCAATCACTAGAATGATAAAGCATATCAAGTTTGAATTTTGATTATGAACATGTCACAACCATAATGGACAATTTAACTCACGTGGCCTTTACAGTGTGAATAGGACTTGCCTCTATCTAGTCTTTCTTATAAAGGGCCTTTTAAGGTTCTTGGACTATTCTGATTCCTTTCCTATATCTTCCCTTAGGTTTGTTTTAGTGCATAGAGATATACAAAAACATACCTAGACTGAGATTTTCCTCACTAATCATGTCAATATTTTACATTCAATGCTTTGGATCCATAATCTGATCATAAATCAACCAGCAATGAAAATTTCCTCAATACTCCAACACAATTCAATTCCTAGGTTGTTGGAAATGGATAATGGAATTTGATCCTGATCAAAATTGCAAGGACTTTTGAGGAGCATCATGCCTGATGAATATTTTTCAAAACCTTGGTTGACTGTATACCTAGTCATATGTTACCTATGCAACTCCTCAATCAAAGTCGAGGAATCTACGTGCTTTCTCCTTTGTGTTTCAAATCATTTTTACCCAATTCATGTTTATGTTTGAAGGATTAGGAGCTTGGTTTATATCTTTTATATTATCTCTTTTTAGTCAATCATGAGTGTTTATATTATATGGGTGGGATTCAAACTTAGTGACATACCCTAAGCTCTTTCACAACACATTTGGGAGTCACTTTTATAGTAGTGCTCATGGGTTTTGACCCTGAAACTAGATGGACTAGAGGTAACCCAAGCACAACACTGAAGGGAGGTTGAAGAATGCAGAAAGAACTAAGGAGTTAAGGCAACTTATTAAATATATAAAAAATATGATATAAATATTGAATAGAATACCTTTCATTACTCATTTTCCTGGGAATGTAAGTATCGACAACGATAATATTGAGGGTGATGTTATGAAAACAATTTGCTAATATATTCTGACAATGCACATCCTGGTTCTTTTATATTACCAATGTTCAACATGATACATTAATATTATTAATATAATAGTATATACACACCATGGGTTTGGGTCTTTTAAAAAATTAAAACAACATCATCCTTTTTCTAGCCACCAGGGTTGTCTAACCTACTGTTAAATTAGGCTCATCTCCCTTTAACTTTCCTTAATGCTTGTTAGGTGGTACACAAGGTAATGATATGTATACACAATCATGTTCATCAGACCACTTAATCCTTGATCTTTAGCACTAAATTCTCTCATTATTGTATTTCTAAAGTATTCATCGATGGAATCACTTGAGTGGTTCCATGGTTGAGAAAGGTCACAAATATCAGTGCTCTCATGTTTGCAATATCATCTAAGGGTAGAATTTCCATTGCATCAACACCCTCTACAAGGTAAATCATCTCCTAGTCTGTTGATGATCAAGTTTAGAGGTTCTTCAGGTTGTTTCTACTCTATATGTAATTTCAGGTAAATTCACTTGATGGTTGTTCATACGGTTTGGTCAAAATGAATTATGGGTTTGGCAATTTGGCTCTTATCAAGGTAAAAATGTGAATAATAATAATAATAGATACATCATGCATAAAATTTCCATTCGACTGAAAACAATAAAATATTTGTTGCATGTTATCTAAACACCTGACAAAGGTTACAAAAGTAATTAATCTCCTTAAATCCTAAATTGTGCACAATGATGTTGAGGAGTATCTATGGAAATAGATCTGAAGTTTACTCAGAAAACCCACAACAAAGGAACATGTGAGGCAGGTTTTAGTTTCTACAATAATCAAATTTTGATTTTAAGAAGTGCAATAATGCAATCTAACTTTTAGTTCCTTGTGGTTTGGGAAGAAGGTTGCAAATTGTCCAATTAATAGCCACAAATTGCATGTTGAAGATGAAGAAAATAAAACTTGTCTTTTGAAAGAGCGTCTTGTTGGCTCTTTATGAAATGGCAAAGGAGATAAGTTGATGATCAATGAGGGTGGTGTCCCCAATCACTTGAATAATTGAACCCCTATGACAGTGAAAAAGAAAGTTTTTTGGTATAAGAGCATGGCTTGATCAAACCACTTCATCACTCTTTCCCAAATCTTGTGAAAATTGGTCTAAGTGAACCATCACTTTCACAAAGTATTTCCCATGAAGCAACACCTAATCATTAATTCTGGGAAACATTGAATCATTATCTGCCATTATCTGGACTGTCCTACACTTCATAGCAGCAGTAAGAATGGATCCATTATCCTTATCTAATTTTGATAGCGTTTATATAGGAGTTTCTTTTGCACTCCCAATCTGTACTTATATCATTTTTCAATCCCGTTGACGTACTTGCTATCATCATTTGTTACACATAGATACAATCAAAAAAAAAATTGTTTGCCACAATTACCATAAGCAAGGCCATTAATGGTGTTTTTTATTTCACATTAACACTTCATTCTCATTTCAGTAGAGATGGCTTTGTTTCCCACACATTTAAGTCAAATGGAAATAGGATACAAAAGCCTCATCCTTGACATTCTTTATTGTATACAAAGTTTTTATCATAGTGTGCATTGGGATATGGTAGTATAATGCATACCATAAAATCCATAGGGAAAAAATTGTGTTTGGTCCAAATGTAATTCAGTGTAGGACCAGTGAATTTGGAGGAGAGGGGTGAAGGTTAAACCTGGTGTACACACTGATTATAGCTCTATCTTTTGATGTAAGGGATCCAGGGATGGGTCAAATTTTATGTTGTCGTGTTCTTTTCAAAGAAAAACAATTCATGAATTTGATTTACAAATTCCAACAGTAAGTGTGGTCTCTATTGAGAAGACTCTGCATCTCTTGTGACCTGTGCCTCAACTACAAAATGATTTAAGGTAAGTAAGAGAGAAAAAGCAAAGGAGTATCATAAGACTGAAATTTGAGAGATGAAAATATTTTAGGATATGATCTTACAAGCCATCAAAGGATGGAAATCTTGTTCAACGGTCCAAAAGCTGGACATCCCAACAAGGGAATGATCCTATGTCACAAAAACATGGTCGAATAAGCCAAGGAGATGGCCCATAAAACATTGAAACTATCTCAACCCCACAAAGGAATGACCCATGTGTGTAAACTAATTATTACTTCCTTCATCTCGTGGACTTGGATGTCAAACAAAGGCATGCATCGTGTCCAGGTTAAAACATTACTCCTTAATCGTCGTCTCTACCCGATTCTTCATGACTGGAAATTAAAGGTTTACCCCAATGTATTTTTATGTATCTAATAAGAGGTGGTATTGTATTGGATAAGGGTTACCCCAATGTATTCTTCCTGAATATTCTAGTGGCTTAGACAGGACTAAGAGGCAACCTTGGTTTCAACCCTGGCAACCCTGGGAGGGTCGAATCACTCCTGCACTCAAAATAGTTGTAATTTCTCAAATGGAGTGGAAATAGGGGATAGAAAATTGTACTTATAGAAGACGTTTTTGCAGTCAATGAACTCCTAAAACTAGTCACAAAGTCCTAAAACCAACCACGGTGGGTCAATCAACCCGGGAAGGAAACCGACAAAGAAAAGAAGGAACCCATGGATTCGTCGTAGTTTCAACAATCAATCCCGTGAAGGAACCGACAAAAGTCAAATTGCAAGTAGCAAATCAGTATCAGCCCGAAGGAACAGCCGGCTCTGCGAGGGAAATGAAAAGTATTGCAGGAGTGTAATTGTTTTAACATGCGCTGCAGGTAAGTGAATAATGAACCAAAAAAATTAGTGCTTTTTTTTCTGTTATTTTTTTTTATTTTGTTAATTTTTTTGTCCTCGGCGTAATTCATCCTTGGAGGCAACATTTTGTGATGAGGTCAATTATGACACTTCACTTTTGTATGATTCATGGGTCAATGACATACATATAAGTTGCAAAAAAAATTCAATGGTCTCCTTTAATCATAAAGTTTTACATGAATATTGTATTGTCCAGAGGTATGCTTAGGGTTTGATGACAATATTGATAATGGAAATGCTTCCTATAAGGATTCCATGGCTAGTAATACCTTTATGAAAACAAAGCTAGTAAATTAGACAATGAATGATACATGTGTGTGTCCCCTTTTAGTTTGTAGTCTGAAAATGCAATAAGATACCTCTTTGTTAGCATACCAACAACTATTCTCACTTGTCAAGTCGACTTATCATTTTTTCTAAGGAGGACGATCTTGAGAATTAATGGAAACATGAACATGATTTTCTTTCGAATAGATATTCTCTAGAAATCCCAGTCTTATTCTTAGATCCTACCTTTTTTCCCTAGTGAGACTTACGCTCTTGAAGTTCCTCATTTTAATTATATCATTGATTTCAATTCTTGTCCTATTTATGATGGATACCTTAGTCAAGAGCTAGAGTTGTTTATGAACAAGAAGAATATAGTTCAAGGATTGTTGAAAGGAAGTTAGGACCTATCTATCATGAGTATCCTAGGGAAGAGTTTAGATAGATTATATGCTCTATGTAAATGTGGATTTATTTAAAGTCTATTTTCATACAAATTCATATCTCACGAGATCTCTTTAACTTCATCACTAATGGAAGGTAATTTCTCAATGAGGTGCTTGGAAAAAACTTTAGGGTTTTGAAAATGAGGTAAATCATTTCTAATATATTATTATTGCATTGTACTTAAATGATACTTTTTGCCACCAACTAGTCCATACGAGTGAATAGTTGGACTGAGGTGACATATTAATTGTGATTAGACTTATGCTAATGGATTCTCATATCAGGAATAAGTCTGGAAACCTTTATTCTTTAATTATATGAAACCATTGAATCCACTATCAATTCTCATTGAATATGATAGGGTTTCAAAAATATTGTATTGGATTGAGTTGTTTCCATATTTTGAATTTATAGGCTTTGATTGAACTTATGTAACTGTCTTTATTTGCTTGATATAATGCATTAGTCATATATTTATTGTTGACATTCATTTGTTATGTTTTCACATATTTTTAAACTTTTAACCTTTAGTTAACTTAATTTATTATTTTTTTGGATTATTATCTAACAAAAATTGAAATAATATGCTTTTCTTTAATTTTCTCTCAGGGTTGGGTTATTTTATGTTAAAAAATTTGTTCTTTCAACTCATTAATCTATATAAATGTTAATAAATTATTTCACAATATTGAACAAGTGGGCTTCGTTATATATTTCTCACAAAAAATTAATTTGCAAGGCAAAAATTTCTATAATATATGTCACTAAAATGAATTTCAAATAAATGGACAGATGAGTGGGGCATTCATCTTGGTCTCCTAATCAACGTCAATCACTATAAAATGATCACTATAAAACAATGTAATAAAGTGACAAATGCATAGGCATATAAAGGAAAAGTATTTATCTAATGATTGAATACAACATTAAATGCACAAATTATGTAAAAAATACCTTATCTACACCCATTTTATGTTTGAACTTTCCCTTTTGCATTTGTCAAATTCCCATGATAATGTGTATTTCTATTAAATACAAATTTGATCCATTTTGAGTTCTAAATATATTGGATTTCTTTCCACCTTCCCTTAAATTAGGCTTATGAAGGTGTTGATATTTTGGTTGTTTGAAAATCTTTTATGCACTCAATATAATTGTGTTATCATAGTAAAGAATATAATGATCATCCCACCTTCCCTTAAATTAGGCTAATGAAGGTGTTGATATTTTGGTTGTCTGAAAATCATTTATGCACTCAATATATTTGGGTGACCCGCCCACACCGTCAATGCATCCGTCTAGTCTAACCATGCCAAATTTCAGACCAAGCCGGCACACATAAAAAATTTCAACGTTGGCGGCACGTAGCACATTAATTAATCTATAGGTATGATTTTTCCTGCTCGAATTGTTAGTGTCAGTCTATTTGACGATGAAGATGACGATGAAGTTGGCGATGATTATGATGATGTTGATGATGATGACAATGATGATGATGATGATGATGTTAGTTATGACGATGATGATGGAAATGACGATGGTGATGTTGTTGTTGATGATGATGATGATGATGATGAAGATGGTGATCTCGATGTTGATGTCATATCAAATGATATAGATGATGATGACAATGATGATGACGATGATGATGATAGTGTTTGAGTCTAGAAACTCTCCCACACCGTCAATGCATGTGTCTAGTCTAACCATGCCAAATTTTAGATCAAGCCAACACATATATAAAAAATTTCAACGTTGGCCCAACGTAGCACATTAATTAATCTATAGGTATGGTTTTTGTTGCTCGAATTGTTAGTGTCAGTCGTTTTTAACGATGAAAATGACGACAAAATTGACGATGATTATGATGATTATGATGATGATGATGATTATGATGATGTTAGTTATGATGACGATGACGATGATGATGATGATGATGACAACGATGATGATGAAGATGGTGATCATGATGTTGATATGATATGAAATGATGAAGATGATGATGATGATGTTTGAGTCTGGAAATCCTCCCACAAAGTCAATGCATGTGTCTAGTCTAACCATGCCAAATTTCATACCAAGCCGACATATATAAAAAAATTCAACGTTGGCCCCACGTAGCACATTAATTAATCTATAGGTATGGTTTTTGTTGCTCAAATTTTTAGTGTCAGTCATGTTTGACAATGAAGATGACGATAAAGTTGATGATGATGACGATAATTATAATGATGTCAGTTATGATGATGATGATGATGATGATGACGATGACAATGATGATGTTGATTTTAAGAGGACAACTCTAAAATATGTTAATAACCACCTTAATTCATACCAAAATCCTTAAATTGATTAAAAGGATAAAGAATTGCACTGATTATGATTAGACCATAACATTTAACTGATAGTTATTTGGTTTGTGGTTCATTTTAGAGATTTGTGAAATGCCACAAAAAACAAACATCAATACTCGATTTCCATGTCATCATTATTGAAATACGATGGAGATATGCATATTCATGTCTATGCCATCATTATTGAAATACAGTGGACTTAAGTATTGAAAAATAAAATCCCAAACAATATTAGTTGTAAAGACGTTGAACATCAAATTAAAATTGATAAGAACTAACTTACCAGTAGGTGGAAGCACATTGTTCACAAAAATAAATATTTCTTTCTCTACACCTACGTTTATTCTCTTGCATATCATATGTACAAACTGTCCCACTATAAAATATGTTGAAATCATATATATGCAAATCCAAAATGATGATCTATTCAACTACAATCAAAATGAATTATTATTTGTATCTTCTATTTGATGAAATTAATTTCTTTTGCAAATCAAATTATATAATAGTCGCCAAATAATTAAAAATTCAACATATCAAAAAGGAACTTATTCACATAACAAGACTTGGATCTTACAGGTATGCGATTTGGATACTTGTCGCGGATTCTTTTAGACTCGTATTTTCTCCTATATGTAATATGATCTCATTAATGTTAGTTACTCTTTTTAAAACAAATAGGATAAATAATATTTCTAAAATTATTGAATTTTGAGTACCAATAAAATTCAATCTTTTTGACACAAGATTCAATCAAAATATATAGAGTAGATATATTACTGCATACCTTGTACACTTCAATAGAATTCATCGTCTTCTTCATCCAAGTCATCATCTGTATCATTCGATCCAGATTCAATATTGTAAGTATTTTCCATATCATCATCGTCATCTAAGTCAGTTACGATCATCATGTCATCGTCGATATCATCTTCATGGGCATTGTCTGCTACATCATTTGATTCAACTAATTCTTCGACATATTCTTCTAGAACGTGATCATCTAACTCATGTTGATCATGATCTTCATCATCGTCTTCTTCTTCCAGACCCTCTTCATTACCTTCCTCTAGGTTATACTTTGCTGGCCTTCCCCTTAGATCATGTCTCACAACAAATGACCAACCCGCTTTACCTGGAACCTCAGAGTAAAATACATGTTCACATTGGCTTGGAATAACATAGGGATTTGTTCCTGGCTCAAACAACCTTGTATTTACCATGGTAAATCCATTATCATGTTCAATAATAGTTCTATCGGGATCATGTTGATTAAATCGTAACCTGTACCATTCGATAATGAACAGAACTACCTTGAAGGATTTAAAGTCGCACTAAAGAATATATTCCAGATACCCATAGTATCGATTTTCTGAGAGTTCTGGATGTCTGTCACTTCTAGAGGAAACATTGGTCACCTCAAAGACTGTAGATATCCCACAATCTGATGTTTTCTTCATTTCATCCAACTTTTTGATGTGATATATATAGCCATTGCACACCATAGCCTTATGGTGTTTTACCTACAACAAGCCATACACGAAAAGATTACATAATGATTCAATATTTATGATTAAGTTCATGTTAATGCCATATAGGGAAAAAATCAACATGTACATCAATATGTAATTTGCAAAAAAAAAATATAGAGTGGTTGATTAATATGCTTTTCTGCTTATCTTTTAACCCATATGCTAAATTGATTTCCCTTTGTGTAAGATTGGTATCTCTGTTGCGATGTGCTACTTGAACCAATGAAGCCACACCTTCCCATGATATTCCATTACTATATTGTTCGCATCGTTCAATCCATACCTTCATCCAGTCAAGTTTGTTTGCGATGTATAAATGAATTGCATCCCACTCTCGACCAAGTGTTTAATGACAATAAAAAATAAAATTAAATACAAATGTAAATTATCTTAACAAAGTATACGCTCTTAATTGATGTAATATATTGAATATAAAAATAGAATATGTATGATATATATACATAAAAGTCAACAGCCAAATGTATTATATTAATTAACATCCACTAGCTAATAATTACCTTTCACCTTCCTCGATCCACCTTTCCCCTTCAAAATTGTTATTGGAGTTCGAATCACAAATGAGACATTAATTGAGCTTTGATGCTAAATTAGGGAGATATTCACTAACATACAACATGTTTTGGTATACCGTATATCCCTCCATCATATAACCCTCAACACGTTCCCGTTGTCTAACCAAACCCTTCATAAATTTCAAGTGTCTCTCAACCATCCACATGGACCTTGAGTGCACAGGTCCACACAATTCAATATCCTAGAATTGGTGTATGAGGTAGTGTTCATGTGCATTGAAAAATGCTGAAGGTAGATGCTTCTGCATTTCACACATGAGATGAGAAATTTCTCTCCTCCAATACTTTATATCTTCATTATGGATTTCTTTAGATGACAACCATCTACAAGCGATGCAAACCAATAACAATATTTAACAAAAGAAATATTTAATTACATAACATCAATTAGTGCACAAAAAACAAATATAAGTTCTACGATGAATTAAAGAAACACTAAGCACATGCAAAAAAATCGCTAGTTACCTCATGTATTTCCCAAGATTATATATAACTTGTTTGAAATTGTTGTCAAAGTTGTCTAGGAGAGAGAGAGGTAGAACATACTATAACAATATAAAAACCACATCATTTTTTAAATCAATAGTAGACAAACAAAATAACAACAATATGCACTGGAATTAAAAAGGCAATAATACCATTATAATTGCCTTCATGAAGACATTCCAATTATGCATTTTCGCCCCCGCAAAGCCACCTTTCTTTGTTATAATATTCTTCATGTTCACACAAAATCCAGTGGGAAATTGAAGTTTTCACATGAATTCTTTTACAACATTAGTTTGCTGCTCCATTAACATCCATGGAAGTGAGTTTATATTAATTTGGTCTCTGTTGCTATGAAATTGAATGACATCTTCCATTGCATGGTTTCCTTCTTGAATGTCTTTGCAAATTTTGACAATTTTTTCTTTGTCACTCCTTAGATTTAATATTCGCCATAATGTTTTAGTCACATTCTTTCTGATATGCATTGTATCAAAAATATGAGCAATTTGTAGGTGCTCACAGTAGGGCAACCTGGTGAATTGTTTAGGATAACTTTTCATTCCTCATGGAAGCCCATTAATGCCTTCATGATCACGATAGACATCATGAATCGTAGTTTATAAAGAAATTACTGAAATCAATTATGGACACTACAGTAAACAACACACAATATAAAAAAATACATAACAATTCATATACGATGATCCATCCATACAAGCTTGATGATTTCTATAATATTGCAACTTCCAAAGGTGAGGTGTTATTCTATGTGCTTTTAATGCAGTCTCTTGCTTCCCATTGAATAGATTTTTTTTGGTTGTTCGATACATGTGATTCTTAGAGAGGAAGTGTCTATACTCATCAAACACCTCCTTTCTTAAGCTTTTTGAGTGACGAGATTTAATCATAGGACCACAAACTGGACATGCAAATTTTTCCTTTGTCTGAAGACCTACATATAGATATGGAATATCTATGTCAACTATAATTATATATAAAATGAATGGAATATTTGTAAAAACATCTGTGCATAGTAATATATTAACTAGTTCATAAATTTAAAGGCAATTAAAGTGGAACTTAAAAATACAAACCACAAAAATGGGTTAACCCTGGGGCATCATGTATTGTCCATACAAGCATTACATGGAATTGAAATTGTCTTTGTCATATTAGTCTAAATACGTCATACATACTGATGTCATTCCATAACTTTAGTAGCTCGTCTATAAGAGGTTCGATATATACATTCATATCTTTAACTTGGAACTTAATTGACTGATTTGAAGTACATATAAAATATATAATTATGAGAACCATTAAGATATATAAACCATGCACAAGAGTAAAATAAAAAATATATATATGACATTAGGAAACAAAGTATGACAAATGAGATTCCACAACTACATTAAATATATAACAATTATAGACACAATATACCTGGAATAATCATCGACAACATTATGTGCTTCCTCTTTATTGACAACCATGAAGGAATGTTATTGTTGATAACAAAAATAGGTCACACCGTGTAAACAAATCTCATCTCTGCAAATGGATTAACACCATATGCTACCAAAGAAATGCTAAGATTACGGGTTCTTTTTTAAAGTGAGGCCACTTTTCCTCCATATCTCAAAATGTAGAACCATCTGCAGGCATTCGAATAATGTCATCTTGACTTTTGTTCCTTGCATGGTAACCCATAAAACAGTCGTTGCAAACGTGGAATGATGGGAATATAATGAAGAACCTTGCAGGCTTCTTTTTTGTTACTTGATCTGTTCGATATATACTTATATGACATTCCGGACATTCTGTTGCAAATTCATGTTGATTATAATATATAACATGGTCATTGAGGCATGCATGAATTGCTTCATAATGCATTCCAATCTCTTTCATGATGGCAGATAAATCTCGATGTGTGCGAGGTAAAATATTTGATGATGGTAACAAAAATTCAGTTATCAAGCTACATCAAATTAAAAATAAAATAGAGTTAATATAATATATAAATAATATTAACGAAACACATTTCATCCGTATTAATTTGAATTATGAATTAACAATACAATTATTAGAGGAACAAAGATAACCTTTATCACGATCATATATATGTGATGGATTATTTTACATACCTTAACATCCATGTGATTGATATGTTTGAAAGACCATTCATAAGCTTCAAGATCATTATCAACAATATAGCCGAGAGAATATTTGTGTTCGATCCTTCATAAAGGGGTTCGTATGCCTTCTCAAGAAGAGGTATATCATGAACATCAACAAAGTCATCAATATTTTCATGATCATCATCATCGTCATCATCCATTCTAACATTAAATGAATCATGGATGAATGTATTTGTACCATCATCTTCAACTACGTTATCATTATGATCATCTTCTTCAATAGGATTATTAACTTGTTCTCCATTAAGCATAGCTCCATGTTCCTCCGGTACTTGTTCTGAGAGCACTTCCTGCGGATGGTATGTCGTAGGATGTCTTTCCTTTATAATTACATCAATACATCAATAGATATAAGTTAATATAGGAAAAATTAAAATAATACATACATTTACCAAAAGAAAAAAAATATAAAAAACTTTATAATGCTAAACTTACAAATGGACGATATTCATTCCCCCCCTCAGCATGTCCATGTTCCCTACAATGTTTTGTGGATGTTGTGATCAATATTATTCTCCTCTTAAATCCCCTGCATTGACCACATGGACAACAACATTTCCCATCAATTCTTCTTTTCGTTGCATCCCACAGTCTAGCAAGCAAGTGTCGATTTTGTTCATTTGGATTAGGAATATTTCTATTTGACATTTTGTCACAAAAATCTTGAATGAAGACTGTCGACAATCTTAAAAAATCAAGGTCCACACATCACTATTTCCGCAAACATTGGTTTGTCGAAGAATAAAATAATTTTCGCAAACTGTCTGTTGAAGAATAAAATGATGTCCACAAACAGTCCGTCGAAAAATAAAATAGTTCTGCAAACCTTTCGTCGAAGAATAAAACAATTCCTCAAACCGTTCGTCGAGGAATAAAATAATTTCCGCAAATTGTCCATCGCTTCTATAGAAAACATGTCGGAATGGTTCTATAATTTATATATTTTCAAAATCAACAGTCATCGAATAATTGATGATATTAACCTAGTTACTATTGCAAAACTCCTAGTTACCGTTGCAAAAATATATGCCAATTACTTCGCATATCCGACTAAATAGCGTCGCATATCTGATGACTGTGTTGTCAAAATCCGACGATATCGGTGTCAAAAATCAGACGATAGTGGGGTCACAAATCTGATGACGGCGGTGTCTAAAATACGACAATATAAATTTAAGTCAAAAATTTGACAACTAATTCTATCATTTAAAAAAAATAACCAAAACTTGTAATTTCAAATTGAAATCCAACAAAACAGTACTTTTTTTCGGATGTCGTTGGATTTTGGGTTCAAACCCTTTTGTGGCATATAAAGATTCAATATCACTTCATCTGTGATATGGTGCAGAAAGGTGCGATCAAGTTACAGTATACTCCGACAGATGATGAGACTACAAATATCCTCACCAAGTCTCTTCCTAGGGTGAAGTTTGAATACTTCCGTGGAAGACTTGGATTAGAACGTATCCATCCTAGAGAGGGAGAGATGATTGAGAGCTATTTACTATGATTTTTCCCAAGTGCCTCTACTTGTTCATATTCTCATCTAGGTATGGGATAAATCCCATTGACAGATGAGACTAACAGGTAGTAGATGATCGGGCTCACACAGGTGCCTCTGCTCGTCCAGGTGCTTAGCCATCCCATCGGCAGATGAGTCGGACATGTAGTAGATGGTCATGCCATTGCATAGGTACCTCTACTCATCCAGGTTCTCATCTAGGTATGGGAGTATCCCGTTGGAAAATGAGATGAAAAGGAATTAGGTGGTCTTGCACATTTTCTTCTCTAAGATCTCAAGCCAGCTATGGGAGGATCCCATCAGCAGTAGAGACGGACAGGTAGCAGAAGATATTCAGACATCTTGGTATAACTAATTCATAATTACACTTCTCAAAGACAAACTTCAGTATGTATAGAGATGATGAAGACAACATATATGTACATATGAAAGCCAAATGTTTGTGATGCTAATGAAGACCGAAGAATACCTTCCTTGTTGAGAGTGAGTGTTGGAGCTTGTGCAACTTTGGAAGATATTATTATTGTACTTCTTTTTGTACCTCATGTGGGAGTTGAACTTGATGTAATCAATCATGTAATTCCTCGAAAGAACGGTGTGAACCTTAGGGTGAAAAGCAACTAAAAGAAAAAGATAAAAATAAATTATTAAAATATATTTTATTGCTCCCCTAAGAGAATTCAACCCCAGTGAATTTTCCACTTGGAAAATCAGTATAAATAGGAGGCTCCCCTCTTCATTAGAACACACATTCACTCAAGTGAAATTCACATCACTGGGAGAGAGAAGTCCGCACCTGCTGAAGGAGAAGATTGTTTTTTGGGTTTCTATCTCTGGAAATTACTTCCATATTGTATCTCTCTTCTCTGTACATTGTTCTCAGAATTATCATCTCTATACGAAGGTTGCTAGGTTTTTCTCCCATTTGGGTTTCCTAGGATAAAACTATTGTGTTATTGCTTTTTGCTTTGTCTTTCTTCTAGTGATCCTATTGGTAAATGCAATTAAGATATACTGCTATAATATTGTTAAAATCTAACGAGAAGTGTAAAGGTGGCTCAGACCAAGTTGAAAGGTCATGCAACCTTGTGGTGGAAGGAAGTATAAACAAAAACAAATAAAGGGTAAGGACAATATTACAAGATGGGACATAATGGTGGCTAAGCTGAAAGGGAATTTGTTTCCTTTGAAATACCAGTTGACATTGCTAAAGAAGTTGTAGAATATGATGCAAATAAAGTATGAAGGAATTTTACAAGTTAACTATATGGTATTGACATAGTGAATTAGACTCGAAGAAGATGGCAAAGTATCAAAATGGATCAAGATTGAACATTTCAGATGTGTTAAAACGACTCGAGATTGAGTATTCCATATGTGTTAAAATTTGTGATGATGAGAAGTGTTGATGAGGCATACCAATATGCCTTGACATATGAAGAAAGGGTGAATAAAATACAATTGAACTCAATAGAGGATAAATATGTGGTGAAGAAAAGATACATAAAAAGAGAAGTAAAAGGAAAATGTATATAGTTGGGAGGAGAGAATAACTCTTCTCCATATGAACGGATTGAAAAGGAAGATTAGGAATACTACACCTCTTAGAATCATGAATGTGATGAAGTTTAAGGAGGGAGATAATGATTTCATGGAAATTGTTTTAAATGTGGACTGTATGGCCATAAGACATTTTCATTCCTTCAAGGAGAGGTTAAATAAAGTCATAGGAGTAGAAGTTTGGGGATAGCAGATCATTCTTACTATTAATCAGTAATAGGTGGTTTTGAATAAGATGACCTAGTTACATTTGAAGGTTCAACTAACACCAAGGCACCAAGAATGAATCTGCTACTAAACATGTGGAGTTTGAAGTAGGGAAAATTTTAGGGATGAACTTTATCCCATGGACTATGTTTTGACCTTTTGTTCCCAAAAAAGATTCACCAATTTTCTTCTTTTTTTCAAAAATGATTTGCCCAAATTTCATGGGATAATTTTTTTTACTCTAAAAGTCACCAAACATTTTATGGTTACACAGTTAATAATTAGTAAGATTCACCAAGGTTTCTACACTTTGAGAAAATTATGGATCCTTAAAATTTTCCTAGTGTGGATGGTGGACATAATTATAATTTAGTGTCCATTACAATTATAGATAAGCTAAATTTGAGTTGTACAAAACACCAATATCCATATAGGTTGTCTTGTTAGTAGAAGTGCAAGAGATCATTGTTTGTGGACAATGTAAAGTTGATGTGAACATTGGTAGGTATAATGGCAGGGTTTTATATGATATATTACCCATGGATGCTCATCATATTTTTTTAGGAAGGAAATGGAACTATGATAGATGGGTCATGTACAATGGAAGGAATAAATGACGACTCTCAAAATATTTTGTTGAGCCTATCTAAGGAAGCAATCATAACTTGGTAATGCATGTTCAAGAACCTTATTTCTATATACCAATTTCAATATTTCCAATCACAAACTTTGCATCAGGAAACCTTGACTTCGATTTTAAAACATCTTGGGCTACAATTGTTGAAGTCAGACCATACCTCTTGGACTTTCCAAATACAAAGGGTTACGATTTCCCTATAAAAACTCTAGATGGAAAATGAGGTCATGAGATCTATAAAACCTATCATCAACTTCATTAAAAGAAAGTAATGTAAACACAGGTTGAGAACTTTCAATATCCTTGATATTTTGAGCATAATGGATGTTAGGTATGATACAGTTAAAAATTAAGGAAAAGGATATCATTAAATCCTTTTTACTAGATACTTGTATTCAATAAAACATAGAGAGCTCTTTGCTACTTAATGATGGGTTTGGGAATAGCAATTGTAAACAATCTCATTGGTACAAATGGCCTTGGAAAAATGCTCATGGTTGGAAACAACAACAAGTATTATTGGGATTGATAAGTACCATTGCTACAATGTTAATCTATGTTACTATTTCAAGGTGGTCTTAATCAACTTCCTAATTCCTTTTTGGATTTAAAGTACAATACGTTACCTCAATGCCATCATATGTCAATCATGCTTCATAAAGTGGATATTCTATCCAGGGAAACAAATGTTTGCATCTTTACAACCAATATTGAAACAATTACATCCACGACTTGTCTACATCTAGCAGTTAAGTCAACATCATCTGCACTTGGCTTGTCAACAAACCTATGATCATGAATGGGAAATAATCTTCCATTAATTCCACTATAGATGAGACTTCTTTTTCCAGGTTTTAAGGATAAAGCTAGGTTGGAAAAGTGTCTTACTGACTTGCTCGATTTGTTGTTCTAACTTGAAGATATATCAAGAGTTCATGAATTTGTGATGGTAGCATTAAGGCTTCTACCATGCATATATATATAAATCAAGCCTTTGTACAGTGTCTTTTTCATCCCTTTCCACAAAAATTAAAATGCCTCCAAGGAAATCACATTTTGGATTATGGGATGATGAAGAAATACTTTAGGCCACACTTTTCCTATTTTAAATGCCACTGTTATCTTGGAAACAATTACTGTGGAAACCACAAAATTCATGTGCATTTTTTGGTGGCAATAACAATTCTTCAAAATTGCTCCAAACTTGCACAATGGTTCAAACTTCAAACTCCATCCTTCTTTGACCTTTTTTCGTTGCCATCGAATATGGTAGATTAAGATGTGGGTTGTAGTTTAGGGGTATATGTATCCTTTGAAAAATAGTTTGGCACATGTAACATATGATTAGACTAATCCCTATCCATTCAACACTAAAGATGAAGTGCATCAAGAATGAGGGAGGTGTTAATTTTGGTAAAAATCCATTCTTATTTTAGGGGTACACTTCAAGATGAAATTGTTGTTATATTTTACCACTAACAACAATAGGCTCTAATATTAGACAAGGAACACTAGTGGCAAATGAAGGATGTAGTTCAAGGCTATTTTTACAGGAGTTAACTAGTAGTTACAAGAGTTAACCAACAATTAAGAAGGGTGCACCATAAGTTGTTGTAGCTTGTTGTATTTTTTGCTATGGTAATTGATAGTAAAAAAGGGGATAATTATAGCATATATGGGTTGAAATAGCACATGGCCATTAGTATACATAAGTTGTAGTAGTCAACAACAATTGCAAGTTCAAGCAAGCCTAACAACAAAAAGCTTGGACTATATATTTGACTATTTGCACATAGCAAACCATGGGAGACTATATCCATGGACTTTGTTGGAAGATTTCCATTATTTTCAAGGAATGGTCATCATTAATTATTCATAGTCATGAACTGATTTAATAAAATGTGAATTCTCATTCCTTGTAACAAGGTTATAAAGGGCCATAGCTCATAGGGAAACCAAGTTTATTTTATCAAATATGTGGGTTCATCTTGGTTCACCCTGCTCTTTTGTTTCAAATAGATATTCAAGGATTTTGATCATATTATGGAAAACATTATGGGAAAAGATGGGAACCAAGTCAAAGAGGTTGACAATGTTCCATTAAAAAGGTATTTGAAGTTAAAGAGGCATTTGAAT
Source organism: Pseudotsuga menziesii (assembly GCA_001517045.1). NCBI lineage: Eukaryota > Viridiplantae > Streptophyta > Pinopsida > Pinales > Pinaceae > Pseudotsuga > Pseudotsuga menziesii. The sequence goes on along the minus strand of LPNX010317419.1, from coordinate 94,005 downwards.
CCTCCTTTGGTGAATCAAGTAAGCTTCAGGGATCTTGAGACGATTCTAGTTGATGACAAACACTTATCAAGAAACAAATTACTTCTCAAATCCTCTCAAAGTCTACCATTATCTCTTCAAAAACAAAGAATCTTCTAAATGTGTGCTAGAAGGTGGGTTATTCCCTTGTACACCCCTAGTATGGTCAACAATTTATATAATTCATGTGGATATTTTTCTTATAAGAACAATCACAACTCTTACTACAAACACCAATAAAATAAAGAGTATTTTCATACAAAACTTCCCAAAACAAGCCTGAGACCAAATTTTAAAGATAATAAAGCTAAGTTTTAAATATAAATATCATTACAAGTCGAGGCATCACCTTCTCTAATTTTCTTCAAGTTCAATGATTCCACCCTAGATGTATTTTCTCATCAAGTGACAACTAAATTTAAACTCACACATATTCAAGGGACTCCATATTCTTTATTAGGTGAAAATAAAAAAGAAAATGTAGTGAAACAATTCATCAAGTATTAATATGGGGATTGTTTTACTATGGAGGAATTAAGAGTAGTCTCATAAAAGGTGCCAAGTAGGCAATTTTTTGAGTGCTAATGAAAGGCATACCAAAAAAATTGTTATATGAAAGTAATAATGCATGGTTAATTATTCTACTTGAGGATACTATTTTGGTAGACATCAAGGAAATGACAAATTTGATATTTGATCTAAGGAAGACCATACAACAATGCATGTGATGGAGCTTTCTCAATACGATCATTTACCAGCCAAAATATAAGGAGTGATAGAATAATGCAGATACCATAATAAGTTTCTCAATTCCCAAATGTGGGCATGTTATAAATCTACAACATCATTTAAATTTATTTCCCCATAGGGTTATTCCATCCACATATAAAACTAAACACATTCTAGTTAAGTCTTGTTTCATAATGCATTTCATTTGTTCTATCATTTACATTATTATAAACATGTGCAAAGTTTTTGTTCCTAAATGGGTGATGAGCATACATCTTATACTTGACCATATGCCGAAATGCAAGGTCCAACTCTGTGGACAAACACACAACTCATAGGATAGATCACATAATTTACTCAGTTATTGAAGAATGAAACAGTGCAAAAATGGCTTGCAGCTGTGAATGCTTTTCATTAATCAAAGAGTAATTAGATGGTAATTACAATGAAGTACAATGACTTAAATAGCCACATGCAATTCGAATCCACATGAGGAAATTCGAATTGATTAGACTCTACTTGACTGTAGGTAACTAAGACCTTGTCTAGATCACTGTTGGAGGACTCAATAGTTAACTAACCTTGTCTAAACCATAACCGGATTTCATCGGAGTTCTAAAACACAACTCAAGTGTTACATTCAGTGTTGACTGATGCTAACTGACTATGGTAGGTGAGAAATGCCCCCCTCCTGCATGCAGCCATGCAAACCTAGCGCTAACTGAATGTAGAGGACTAGAACTGAATGTAACAAACTCCTAACTTACCTTGACTAGTCACCAACTCAACTCAACTGACCGGTTGGTATTGACACTCGCAATGGCTCCTAAATTGTAGGGATTGGTCTAGGAGGCTCCTAAAATGATGCATGCAGATGCAATCAGTGGCAGTAGGGGCTCAATTAGTGTTACCCACACTTTAGTAACTGAAACATGTGCCCCAATTAGGCCAAGTGGACCTAATAGTGCTAGTGACTAAAAATAGACTAGATGGACTCCCGATTTAGAGATGACTCCTGATTTAGACATATGACCAAATTTGGACAAGGGAGGATTAATAATCCTAACACCCCCCCTGAATGCTAACTTGGACAATCTGTGGGCCCTGGTAACTAATACCATAGGTCACCCATTACATCAAGTAAAGTAAAGTAACTACTCAAAAACAAGGTGTCGGGGAAAAAACCACATGGGAAAAAATCCCCCCCTCTAATTAAGCAGGTAGAATCAGGATCAATCTGGTTCTTCTGTGCACAGGTATCTTGGGGCCTGGCATGTGAACTTTTGCATAATTATGTCAGGAGGAATCTTCTTCTTTGGAATAAGAATGATATGCTCAACTAAATCACAAATATAGACAGCTGCAGGATGAAGACTGGACCCATGTAGAGCAATTGAAGTTAATTGATAAGTGAAAAAAGGTTCTTGAGGATTTAGAACATGTGAGGAACACTCAAGAAACTGATATGTTGTAGCCATGAACAGAAAACCATGAGTGGTAAGAACAGTCCCAAGTGTTAGGAGCAAGTGTCCAAGCGGATGCAAAAAATCTTCCTCTTTACCAGTTCTATGAGGAGATGAGCATGTGATCAATGGTAGAGAAGCACTGGGACTGTTGAGAGCGAATGCTTGAGATACATAGTCTGATATAGCTTTTGAAATATCTAATGAATCACATAATAAAATATCAGCAACCTCAAAAGAGGAAACTAACACCAAATCCCCAGCAGCAATTTTGAGGAAGAATTGTGGTACTTGATTTTTCACGCCGGAATTGGTGAGAGCAGCTACAAGCATGACTGAAAGCTCTTGGATTTTAAAATATGAACCAAATAATATTAGATCAAAAAGTAAATCAGATCTAAATAGGTTCACAACAGATCCAAAACTGTGAAATGAAATCAAATCCCCAGCAGCAGTTTTGTATGAGACTTGCGTACTTCTTTCTTCACACCATTGATGAGAACAACTACAAGCAGTACTGAAAGATTATGAATTTGATATATTAAACCAAGAAATATCAGATCAGATATAAATAAGATCATATCATATCCAATAAGGTTAATATCAGATTCAAATAAATGGTTAACCGACACGGTGGATGCACAGCTTTCTTCTTCTTCAAAATTCTGAATTTTGGTGCATGCAATCCTGCAGGAATTTGCTGGAAGATCTAGATCATGGGGAGCAAATGGTTCACTCTGGTAATCTGATATTTCTTCCAAAATATCCAAGGTATTACATATTTTCACACCAGCAGCAACATTAGAGGGATAAAAATCAAATTTCTCTTCACTTTCGGAAGCAATTATTGGTAAATTTTGCACAGAATTTAAAGGAAAATCACCGGTGAATGTTTGCATGGAAGTTCAGCAGTATTTTTCTTCAATAACAGAGTTTCGAATGTCTTCTTCTATTTCATCCATCTGATGAGATGAGATATCAGAGATCTCATAAACTTCCGGAGCATCAGGAGAAGGAGTCACTGCATGGAGACTGTCTTCAATTCGAATTGACTGTGTAGAAGCTTCTGCTTCTTCTTCATCTTGAACAACTTCATCAAAGAGAGTGGAGGATGAGATTTTTAAATCAGAGATTCTTATGGTGCTGGATGTGCTCTCCAAAGTTCTATTATGATCCTCGTAAATCATTCCAAAGGTTCTGTCCAATATTTTCCAGAGATCCTTTAGGTTTCTAACAGATCTTTTGAGGTAGAGCATGCGAGGAGAAATGGCCATATACATATTTCCATAAGTTGCATCACATTTATTTAGCCAGTCATCCTTTTTATCAAAGGACTCTTCACCAAGTCCAATAGACACCTCATAGAGATCTTGTCTCTTCAAAGATGCAATCATCTTCATCTTCCATTCTGAATAGTTTGTGTATCCAGGGTGAGAAGAGGAACTGATGAATCTAGAATTGATGAAACCATTCGAAGTCGTACCTGAAAAAAACAAAAAAGGGGCACCGTAAGGTCGACATCCTGCACATTTCAGGTTTTCATCACACCCATCATAGTTGATTAAGCAAGCTTGATCAACAATTCCTTAACTTGGTGTATTAAGTGGTAAACCTTCAGCTTTTGATGCAGAGCTGGAAGGAGCAATTTTGCTCAAAAATGATCCAGTAGGAGATCTGAGGAGGAGAAGTGCCTTGTCCGCCGAGGCTCTGGTACCATATTAAATTGAGCACATAGATCTGTGGACAAACACACAACTCACAGGATAGATCACACAATTTACTCAGTTATTGAAGAATGAAACAGTGCAAAAATGGCTTGCAGTTGTGAATGCTTTTCATTAATCAAAGAGTAATTAGATGGTAATTACAATGAAGTACAATGGCTTAAATAGCCACATGCAATTCGAATCCACATGAGGAAATTCGAATTGATTAGAATCTACTTGACTGTAGGTAACTAAGACCTTGTCTAAATCACTATCGAATGACTCAATAGTTAACTGACCTTGTCTAAACCATAACCGGAGTTCATCGGAGTTCTAAAACACAACTCAAGTGTTACATTCAGTGTTGAATTAGGCTAATTGATTGTGGTAGGTGAGAAATGTGCCCCTCCTTCATGCAGCCATGCAAACCTAGCGCTAACTAAATGTAGAGGACTAGAGCTGAATGTAACTGACTCCTAACTTAGCTTGACTAGTCACCAACTCAACTCAACTGACCTTAGTTGTTATCGACACTCATAGTAACTCCTAAATTGTAGGGATTGGTCTAGGAGGATCCTAAACTGATGCATGCAAATGAAATCAGTGGCAGTAGGCCTCAATTAGTGTTCCCCACACTTTATTAACTGAAACATGTGCCCCAATTAGACCAAGTGGACCTAATGGTGCTAGTGATTAAAAATAGACTGGATGGACTCTCGATTTAGACATGACTCCTGATTTAGACATATGATCAAATTTGGACAAGGGAGGATTAATAGTCCTAACACCAACTTACTCTATATGCTCATAGAATTGTTTCTATGGGAGGAACTTTACTTGTTTATCAGTTTTAAGATGAGAACCAAGAAAATTTTTAAGGATCCATACTTATTTAAAAGTGTATAAAGCTTGGTGAATCTTACCAATTCTTAAAATGTCAAATATAAAATATTTGGGGATATTTTTTTTAAAATATATCCATTTCTATGGATTTTATATTAATTTATATAATAATTTGACAATTTCTAGAGTGAAAATTTTTTACCCTGACAAAATTGTGCCAAACAGAGCTTCCAAACATGCATATTGGAGAATCTTTTTTTAGAGAAAAACATGGAAAAATAGCCCATGGGTTAAATTTTGCCCCTATAATTTTCCTTGATGAGAACAACAAAAGCAATACTCCGTTCTTGAAGTACATGACAAGATATGAACAACATAGAGTAAGGAATATTTCTTGCAATTATTTTCAGCTACACATTCAGTAGTTATTATAAAAATATAAAAACAGAAGCCAACAACATTAAAAATAGAACATTAAATTTATGTAGAAACCTATAATACATAGATAAAACCACGATGCAATAGAAACTTTAATCCTAACCCACTTCTTGGGTTCTCCACATGAGTCCTCCAATAATATATTTTCTTCATTGCATTAGGTCTTACATCTCTATTTCTTCATTGGGTTAAGGCCGGCCCTTTCAACATTAAATGTTCATCCTTAGAAAGCAATTTTCTTCAAGTTGGGGACTCCTCTCTTTAGGGCATACCTCATCTACAATAAATGGGAAACCCTAATTCATGATTTCAAGTGTATTTTCCAGGTGGCCTCCTTTATGTTTGGGAATTACTATATAAAAGTCATTTATTGCCCATTCTTGTTTCAAATATGTTTCTGAAGCAGGTTTGACCATGTCGAGGGGTTTTTAGGCTCACCCCAACAAGGGCGTTACCCAAGTTGCACATCAAAGATCCAAGTGGTAACATTTAGTGTTAGTGATTTCATTATGGTTGGTGATTTCGGCTACTGCTCTGGTTTAGATGATGGGTTAGAGAATGCTTGGATGACTTCTTGTTTTCATTGATATGTTAGAGATTGCTTGGATGAGTCCCATTGACTTATGAGCACACCTGTTAAAAGTTCTATCTGTAAAACTTCGGAAGCTAGGACTGATCAAGATCAATCTGAAATTTTTGTGGATCATTTAATTGTAGAGGAACATAAATCTTTTCTAGCAGGTCTTGAACCAAAGGCATAAGTCACTAAGGAGGCCTTTCCTTGCATAAATGAAGAGCACTACTTAGAACAATGTGGTACAAAAAAGTTCTTCAGGAATAAAGATAAGAAAGGTCTCGATTATTTTTTCCAGAGAATAAGAACATATTTCGAAATAAATATACATACTTCATAGGCTAAAAGAAAAGTTTGCATAATTACATAAATCCATTTAAAATTGTTCCATGCTTGAGCCAAGCTCAGCACATCCTCTAGAGAATGGGACAGAACCAAATGCTTCAACAAGAAATCCATCTATAGATGAAAGTGACTCTAACAAGATCTATTCTCCTGACATTCAACGAAGAAAAAGAAAAAGATATATTCTCCCCACATTAAAATGGAGAAAAAGAACAAGACTCATGCTATAGGAGACCAACAATAGACACTAATTTCATATTTTGGAAGGAGTTAGACTCGTGGCTTTTGTGGTTAAGACTTGCAAGTTGAAACATGTATGCAGATAAATGTAGCAGTAAATGTTAGTGCAGTGTCCTCTTATTTTGTTCAAGTTGTCAGAGGAGCAAAAATTCTTAAGTGAGAACAGTTATTGACTCCCGATTTTCTTCTGATATAATCGGTAGTGCATTGTAAACTCTTTCGTTTAATTATTTACTGTGGATTTTAAGGATAGGATAGGTCCTCTTGGAAGTTGCTGGATGTTTGACTATTATTTTTTTTCAGACAAAAAAAAGCATTACTTTCTATTCTATTGAATCAAAGGAACTGGGTACATCATCAAAAAATACAACAGTCCAAAACATATGGAGCTAGTACCAACCAGCAGCAGTACATCAAGAAGGATATCTCTCCCTAAGAACATAACTACTAGACCCAAGGAATCAAACACATAATAGGGGTCCTCTCATAAAATGCATAGTAAACCACTTAGTCAAGTATGTCCTTACAAAAAATACTAAGAACCCAGAAACAATATCCAAGTCAGGGCTTGAATCACTCAAAATCCAAAGACATTACTAATCATCTTAACCAAAACTTTCACAAATAAAGAGTCAAGAGACAAGAGTCTAAGAACCAGAGCAGTGCTCTAAAAAACGATGGAGTGAAACCTCCCCAAAAACTTCATCCTCACATGTTTCAGTAAGGGAAAGATGGCCTGCAGCCATAATAATCCATTCCTTGGATAGTGTGTATGCCCTCTTATTATGTTCCCTAAAGACATGACTGAAATCCACAAAGGTGAACAAAGATATGAGTTTCCTAATGTTTATGCACCAGGCCTCTAAGTTCACCATAGCAAGTGTGGATTCATTCCTTGCCCGGTTTATAATCACAGAGGAATCACCAAAGATATGTAGGTATGGAAACCCAATATCTTTGGCCATGTATAATGATGCCCATAGTGCCAATATCTCAACTCTAGTATTAGTGTTGCTCCCACAGCCTAATTTTATAGAGAGAGAATGCTGCTCATTTAACCAAATACAAACACCTGCTCCTCCAATAGAATCTGCCGCATCTCCATCAAAAAACACCATAGGAAATTTTTTGGGGGAGGGACACCAATGAGCCTAACTTTGGACCTATTTGTTTGAGGCACCTGATGTGAAGCAACATCTGACATGATCATATGACAGAGTCTGGAGATAATAGGTTCCTTATCTTCAAAAATATATCTATTCCTGTACTTCCAAAGATTTCAGATAAAAAAGAAGGGCAGATACAAAAGCTTCCCACCCTTTGAAACCCAGGTGGACAGGTTTTCTAAAAGAGAAGAGTCAGACCAAAGTAAATGGACATCAAACATATTTCCCAAGCTGTGAATGACCTTCTTCACAAAGGAGCATCCAACAAAGATGTGGTCAATAGTTTTAGCTTGAATTTTGCAGAGACAGCATCTATTAGGGTCGACCCAACCCCTCTTGCCCAGGTTATCCCAAGTATTGATTTTCCTATTAACAGCCATCCAAATGAAGCACTTCAATTTCTGAGGTATATTGAATCCCCAAACCCTTGAGAGAATACCATCTTTTATCATAGGCAAATGCTCAGACACTATAAGCTCGTAAGATTTTTTTGCCGAGGCCATTCCAGACTTTTTATCAAACATCCAGAGCAAGGAATACTCATGATTTCCAATATTTATGCAACCATGTGATAGGCCATTGACAAAGGAAGACCATTGGTCGGCCCAATCCCCTCCCAAGCTGAGGTCCGTCACCGAATACCAACAATTTAACCCATTAGTATAACCTTCCAAGTTTTGAGCCTGAGACAGGTTTGTAATCCCGTAGTCAGTCAGATATTCCCGAAGGTCCTCTGGTAAATGATATGAAGAGTTGAGACCAACAATCGAATCAACTCCCAAGTGGATTTTCAAACCATTTCCAACCTTCCAGCCAAGCTGACAAGTGATCCAAGACAAAATCCTTATAAAACCATTCCAAAAGTATGAAGTTCCATAGTTAATGAAATTCGAAGATCTAATCCAGTCCTCCTAAAGTTTATTTTTTATGTACTTTAATGTTATAATCTGGCTCCAAATGCCATTCCCCTTAAGTAGCAGCCACATATTCTTTAGTCTAAGCGAGATCCCAAACCATTCCAAGTTCTTTATATCCTAGACACCGCATTCAATAGGGGTTGAAATTGCTTCCCAACTAGCCAAATGATATTTCTAATGTCCATCAGTGCTCCCCCATAGGAAATAAAAGATATCTTTCCTCAGCAGATTCAAAATAGATTTAGGACATCTGGCCAGGGAAAACCAATACACAGCAAATACAGTGAGAACTAGTTTAATAAGAACAACTCTGCCTCCCAGAGATAGTAGCATGTATGACCATTTTTTAATATTATTTTCAAACATTTCCACTATCCATCTCCAGTCTAAAGATCGATACCCCAAGGGTTTAAGGCAATATCCCAAGTACTTGAAACCAGTTTGGATAGGTGCCATACTGTAGGGAAGAAGCTTAGCAATTTGGCTCTGAATACCTTCATCAACATCCTTTTGATAAATTCAAACCAGTAAGTGAGTAATTTGAACCACGGGAGAATGTAGGAGTGTTATTGAGGTTCACAAATCAAATTTGGGTGTAAGATTCGGCAAAAACCATCAAATTACAGATAAATTACACACAATGATAGATGGAAACAAGATAATTTTGGACTTTATAAATATGAAATTGTCATTAACAGGTTTATAAATACATCATAAGAGTTTCAAATGGATTTGGAATCCAATTGTGAGCAAATAACCCAAAATTGCCAAATTGGCATCAAACCCCCCTAGGTGGGCCAATCTCGTCCCAAATCTCTCCAAATTGCCACGAATTGCTGAAGTGGCATGGATGATGTATTGTGGGTCAATTATTACACCTTTGACAGTGTGGGTGTGGAAAATTGGATGGTTTAGAGTCTCAATTCAACATTAACTACACCAAATCAAGCCAAATTTGGGCAAAATCCCACTCTAGCGCTCCAAGTCAACTTGCATGTCCACATTCAATGAATGGGAACGCACCACAATGATGTTTGTGCATATGTGGCTGGTTTACTATGTTGGAGTACCCATGTGGGTCATAGAACCTCAACTTGACATGGCATATGTCCACCTAAGCACCCCTAGTCCACCCAATAGTGTATTAAAGCTTAAAAAGCAATAAAATTGACTAATTAGTGTAACTAAGGTAATAATGATGGATGACTATTCTAACACCCTCCCTTAATCCAACAACTAAGTATTCTCACAAAATGATGAAGGCCTTGGTAACAATGGCTCAAGTCACCTCAAGTACATAATCAGAAATTACAATTTTTATTTGTCCATGTGAACCAAGGAAAGAAGGAAAACCTCATGGGAAAAACCTTCCCTAAAGAATGGACATGGGGCTGGACCTGCAATAATATAACAGAAAATTACCATCCCTCACTCACCCCAATCAAGGATCTTAGGTAAGTGAAGGTCTTCTCAGTGAAATCCTTGGTAAAAATGTCAGCAGTTTGCTCGGTGGATGGGGAATACTGCAGTGAGATCACCCTGTCATGCAATAAGCCCCGAATGTAATGCATGTGTATCTCTATGTGCTTTGTCCTCTGCCTCTGTACTAGATCGGTAGATATCTTTATGGCACTCTGATTATCCACCCAAATGTTGGTTGGAGAATCAATTGTGACACCAAACTCCCGGAGAATTCCCTGTAACCAAACACACTGTGTTGCAACATTGACTGATGCGCTGTATTCGGCCGCTGCTGATGAAAGTGAGATGGTGTGTTGTTTCTTAATTGACCAGAAAATGGTACCTTAAGCAAACATGAAGACAAAACCTTATTTTGACTTTTTGTCAATTGGATCACCGACCCAATCTGAATCAGAAAATCCAGCTAGTTGAAGTGAGGAATTAGCTGTGTAGTGCACCTCGAATTTCTTAGTTCCCTGGACATACTGAAGAATTATTTTTGCAGCCCTCCAATGGAGCTCATGTGGCTGGTGCATATGTATTGCTACAACAATCATAGCATAAGATAAATCAGGTCTTTTATGAGTGATTTAGAGCAAGCTGCCCACTAGTTGCCTATAGAGTGTGATATCCACCATTAGGGAATTGCCAAATTCATACATTTTAATACCAGAAAGAAAGGGAGACTTGGATTCCTTACACTTAGCCATATTAAACTTCTTCAGCAGGTCTGAAGCATACTGTGGCTGACTCAGCATGATGCCCTTACCATTTTTCTCAATTTCTAAGCCCAAAAATTACCTTAGCAATCCTAGGTCTGTCATAGCAAATTCACTGTGCAAAGAGTTCTTAATTTGGCCAATTGAATTGGTGCAGCTACCTGTAATAAGAATATCATCAACATAAAGAACAATGACCTGCAAATTAACATCATTTTTCTGCAAATACACATTAGGGTCTGATTTGCATCTTGTGAAGCCAATTGAAGGCAAGAAAGCATCCATTTTTGCATACCAAGCCCTAGGGGCTTGCTTGAGTCCATACAGTGATTTTTTCAGCCTACATACCAATGAAGGATATTCTTGGAAACCTTCAGGCTGCTGCATATAGATATCCTCCTGTAGCTCACCATGCAATAATGCACTCTTTACATCCATGTGGTGAACTTCCCAACACTTACTAGCTGCTAGTGCAAGAACTAGTCTAATTGAGTCCATCTTTGCAACCGGTGCAAAGGTCTCTGTGTAATCAACTCCATGGAATTGAGAATAGCCCTTAGCCACTAATGTAGCCTTATGTTTTATATCAGAACCATCAGCAACAAGTTTGGTCTATAAGACCCATTTACATTGAACAACTTTCCTCTTGGGAGGAAGGGGAACCAATTCCCATGTATTAATCTCTTGGAGGGACTGAAGCTCATATTCCATTGCTGACTTCCATCTTGGGTCTGTACAAGCTTGCTGATATGTCTGAGGATCATAACTGATCAGCATGTAACGATGCTCAACAAGAGCACTATCACTTGCAAAAGAAGCCTTACTAGTTTGTGATCTAGTTTTCCTAGGCTCTTGGGGATTGCCTGTCGATTCCCTAGCTGCTTGCACAATTTTTTTAGCCCATTTGGGCCTAGATGGTGAGTCATCTACAACAATATCATCTTCAGCAACATTTATATCAGAATTATCAGAAAAAATAGAGCATGTATCATCACTTACATCTTCGAATGGTTGAGGAGAGGAGCAATCCCTCGGTGCAAGTTCGAAATCAGGAATTGGCTCTTCTTTGATTTTGACACTTCTTTCAACAAAGGTTTTTCCAGTGGATGTGTCAAAGAGCTTGTACCCTTTGGTGTCCTCACCATATCTAACCTGCATGAGACACTCCTTTCTTTGTGGTTGCAAGGCTTTCCTTTTCTCTGAAGGGATTCTTGCCCATGCTTTTGTCTCGAATATCCTAAAATTTGAGACATCTGGTTTTTCACCAAACCATGCCTCATAGGGTGTCATTCCTTTCACTAATTTGTGGAAGGATTTGTTTTGAATGTGAGTAGCACAGCTGATGGCTTCATCTCATAGCTTGGGATTAAGTTCCCTCACTTCTATCATGCCATCTCTTTGAGAGATCTATTCTTCCTCTTTGCCACACCATTTTGTTGTGGTGTATAAGGAGTTGAGTGTTGCATTTGGATGCCACACTCCTTACAAAGTTGTTGTAGATTCTTATTCACATATTCCTTTCCATTATCATTCCTAAGGACTTTGATATTCTTCCCACTATGATTCTCTACTAGTGCTTTCCAAACCTTGAGTTGCTCAAACACCTCAGATTTTAATTTCAGAAAATACACCCAGCAAAATCGAGAGTAGTCATCAATGAATGTAAGCACATACCTAGATCCACCATATGAGGGAGTGGGTAGTGGACCAATCAAATCATAATGCACCAACCCAAGTGGTTGTGTTGCTCTCCTAGCCTTCCCCTTCTTGTAGCTCTGCTCATGATGCTTCCCAATCACACATCCAATACATGCTCCGGTAGATGGCTGAATTTGTGGAAGACTTTCCACAATTCCTTCTTTGCGCAATATTTGGAGATATTTGTAATTCATGTGGCCAAACCTCTCATGCCATAGTTTGGAAACCTCATTGGCATGTGATTGAAGTGCTTGATCACTGGAAGTAGGGAGGAAATTAGAGAATTTGTACATTCTCTCATGATGATCAGCATACCCAACTACAACAACTTGGTCTGTTGAGATTTCAGAAATCTCTACAGAGTCCGGAGTAAAGATTACTCTCTTTGGCTCTCCTGTATGGGTCATATGGTAGACTGACAACAAATTTGCTGCAAGGTCTAGTACATACAGTACATCACTAAAGAACCCATGGTCTAAATCAATTCTCCCAATCCCTCTGGTCTAGAGTTAAGAATCATCTCCCATTCAAACTTCTGGGCCAGCATTCAAACTCATGGAGGAGAAGAATTCGCTCTTGGATACCATATGCTTGGAAGCACCTGAATCAATAATAAAGGATGAGGAATTAGAAGTGCCTGCCACCAATGCATGACATTTCTCCTTGCCTTCACTTGAAATGCAGTTGCCATCTTTCTTCCTTGCGTTGTCAGGGATTGGAATGTTGTTCTTCTCCAATAGCTGCGCCATGGCGTCTATGGTTTTTTTCATGCATGAGCTCTCTGGATGCCATCCCTTGTGGCAATCAATGCATTTGGCCTTCTCTTATCCTTTCTTATCCTTTTCTTTGGGTGGATTCGTAGCTCCCTCACTAGATGGGTTTTTCTGATTTCTTCTTGTCCGACAACTTCAAATTCTTGGACTTGGGCTTGCCCTTTGCTGAATTTGAAACCCCCACTGCTACTGCTTGATCTTTGGTCTTGATGGAACCCATTTGGACCAATTTGTCCTGCTCTTGAGTGAGTGACTCCATGAAATTTTCCAGACTTGGCATTTCCCAGTTTCGAAGGGTGAGTTTGCCTGAGTGAAATGTGCTCACAAAGATTGAGAACTCTAGCCCCAACTTTGAAAGTATAGATAAGATCAGTTGATCTTCCTTCTTCTCAATCCCACATTTTTTAACTACAATACAAGTGATTTGAACTTGGTGAAGAAGTCCTGGATTGTATCATAGTGTGCTGGGCTCAAGCTTATCAGCTCATTCTTAAGCTCGTGACCACGTAGCTCATTAGTTTTGCCAAATAGAGACTCAAGCTTCTCCCAAACCTCCTTTGGTGATGTCAAACTATCAAGGTGGAACAACAACTCTCTTGAGATGCTCAGACACAGCAAACCATATGCTTCATCCAATTTGTTAAAATACTTGGCTTTTTCTACAGCAGAATTTGGTTCCACTTCAGTGCCCATGGTAACTTTGAAAAGCCCCTTGGTTCTCAATTGAATCACCATCTCTACCTTCCATTCAAAGAAGTTGAAGGTGTTAGCATGATGTGGGTAGCCTCCATTACTACCTGTGCTAATGGTGGTGAAATTCCTAACTAGTTTACACACAACAATTCAATTTTATCTGGAATTCACTAACAAAGCAACTCAAATCCACTAAGAATTTGGTCCGCAACTCAAAAATCTACAACCAGCTCCGATACCATGTGAGAAATTTGAACCATCAAGTGATTAATTCAAAGTATGGGAGAATCTAGGAGCGTTAGTGAGGTTCACAAATCAATTTTGGGTGCAATATTCAGCAAAAACCATCAAATTACAGATAAATTACACACAATGATAGCTGGAAACAAGATAATTTTGGACTGTCTAACTATGAAATTGTTATTAAAAGGTTTATAAATACATCATAATAGTTTTGAATGGCTTTGGAAGCCAATTGTGAGCAAATAACCCAAAATTTCCAAATTGGCATCAAACCCCCCTAGGTGGGCCAATATCGTCCCAAACCTTTCCAAATGGCCACGAATTACTAAAGTGGCATGGATGATATGTTTTGGGTCAATGATTACACCTTGGACAACGTGGGTGTGGAAAACTAGATGGTTTAGAGTCTCAATGCAACATTAATTGCACCAAATCAAGCCAAATTTGGGCAAAATCCCACTCTAGCGCTCCAAGTCAACTTGCCTGTCCACATTCAATGAATGGGAGCACACCAGCAATTATGGTTGTGCATATGTGGCTGGTTGAATATGTTTGAGTACCCATGTGGGTCATAGAACCTCAACTTGACATGGCATATATCCACCTAAGCACCCCTACTCCACCTCATAGTGTATTAAAGCTTAAAAAGCAATAAAATTGACTAATTAGTGTAACTAAGGTACTAATGATGGATTATTGTTCTAACAATACTAATAAAGAAAGGAATACTTTTCTATGCTAACAACTATACCAGTTGTTGAGTAAAAAAGGTCAAGTGCATCTTTAAATGCTTTCCATTCACTGACAGTAGCAATACCAAATAAAAGTACATCATCAACAAATAACAAGTGAGTAATGGACAGATCATGTGAGTACTGAAATAATTTGATAAGACCTTTTTGTTGAGCATCCAAAATAATCTTGCTGAGACTTTCAATAATCAGGATTAATAGTAAGGGGGATAAGGGACAACCTTGATGAATTCCCCTTGTGGTAGGGAAAAAATCAAATGGTGTTCCATTGACTAAGACTGCAAAACAAGCATTAGTTACACAACCCATAATCCAATTCACACCAATCAATGGTAGACCAATATGGAGAAGCATAAGTCTCAGGAAAGTCTATTTAACCCTATCAAATGCTTTGACCAAGTCAAGTTTTAAAACCATGACATTTGTATTCTTGGTTTTAATAGAGTGCAAATTTTTTTGGGTTATGCCCATAGGTTCAGTAATTTGGCTATCCTTCAAAAACCCAAATTGTTGAGCCGATATCGTTATGTTCAGTAAAGGCTTCAGACGAAGTGCAGCAATATTGGATATGACCTTGTAAACAAGGTTGCATAACGATATAGGGCAAAAATCAGCATAGGTAGAAGGATTTTCACACTTAGGAATCAGAGTCAAGAAGGTTGAATTTAGTGAGTCAGGAACTTTCCCTCCAGTTCTAGCTTTTTCAACAACCAAGACTAGTTCCTCCCCAATGAGATAGAAAAAATCCAAGAAGAATTCAACCGGCCATCCATCCTGGCCAGGGCTTTTATCTTTCTTGAAGCCCTTGAGAACAACTTCCACTTCTTGAATAGTTATAGGCTCTAGGAATCGGCCTACATCCTCTTTCTCAGTCCGAGTGGGGAAAAGCCTAATCACCTTCAGTTGATCAGAAATATTTGTAGACCCATCATCCTAAAATAAATCACTGAAATGTTGTTTCCCCAGTTGTTTTAGAGGAGCATCCTCTAATACCACATTACCAGACTTATCATTCAAGGACTAGATAACATTAGAATTTCTTCTAGCAGATGCATAGGAGTGAAAGAACTTATTATTTGCATCCCCTTCGTTTATCCAGAGCACTATGCTCTTTAGTCTCATCCAGGTAATCTCATGAGCCCAATATTTACCTTTCCTCTCTTGTAGGTTTTTAATCCTTTCTAAATTTTCTGCAGTCAGTAGACCAGAGTCCTTCTCTAAAATGTCAGAGATCTCATCATTTAAATCTAAAATCAATTGTTTCCTTTCACCTTTTTTCTTCCTTTCCTAGCTTTTCGCTGTACTCTTGAGTCTGCCCAGTTTAAGAGAGAAAGAGTCCGAATGAGTAAGAGGACCCGAGGTCAGGGGAGCCATCCAAGATGTAGTAACCAGAGGAGAGAAGTCCTCTTCCAAGAGCCAGGATCTATTAAATTTGAAAGGATAACACTGGGTAGTAAGTCTCGGGCCCCATTCCAGGCAGATAGGGTAATGATCAGAGACATCTGAAGGAGTATCCTAAGATCTATAGCAGGTCGGGCTGGGGAGGAGATAGTCAGATAATAAGAACTGATCAAGTCTTTTTCTAATGCCTGCATCTCCGTGTCGACCATTCCTCCAGGTAGGGCCAGGATAGTTCAATGAGAGATCAACTAGATTGTTATTGGTAATGAGCTGGGTGAAGTACGAAGCCAAGGGGTCTAACCGTGCATGAGTACCTTAGACTTCAGACGAGGAGATAGTGAAATTAATATCTCCATCCAGTAGTAAACCTGGTTAAGGACAACAATCCACCTGCCAAAATGTTATGCCAAAAAATAGTTCTATGGGCATAAGGCCCATAGCAATTTATAATGGTAAGGATTTCAGAAATCCCCCCTAATGCTAGCCCTGAGCACAATGCCAGCAATTGAGGAAAAGGCCTTGTAGTGAACCAAGAGAGGGTTCCACCCTGCAAGGAGTCCACCAGACAATCTTGTAGCATCCAGAGCACAAAACTCCCACCTAGGTTTTAATTTTGAAAACAGAAGGAGCGACTGAGAATAATTACAAATAGTTTCTTGAAGTAAAATCATGTCCAGATTTAGATCAGAGAACAGAGAGCCTAGGGCTTTTTGTTTGGAAAGCCCTCCAAAACCCCGAATATTCATTGTGCCGAGAGGCGCATTCTACAGCTCGGTATGAGGTAGAAGTGTGATTCCGTGCTCAACGTGGAGATGACACGTGTCACATAAAATAGTCGGCTTATATATCTATATATATACAAGTCGGCTTAATAATTAATAATCTTATATATATATATATATATATATATATATATTTGTAAGTAAATCAAAACACCTATACACACTTCATATCAATACGTACAAGCTGGACCTTCGAATAAGGCTGAGAGATTTGTCTCAGGTATGCGAATGCGTATAATTTAAGTTTCTATATCAAGTATGCATATGAGAAACGATTGAATTATAGAAAATGATACGAGTAGATTATTATAGTATTTGATGTATTCTTCCCCGTAGTCCATTTCTGCGATTGATGGCGAGCACCAGAATCCATCTGCAATTTCTGGATTTTTTAAATCAATGTGGGTTAACTCTTGAAAAAATTGCGTCCTTTAGTTCTAAGTGTGTAATGTTATCCCCAGTTCAAAGCAAAGCAGTCGAGAGAAGAGATCCGGAGGGAGAGATCGATCACAGGTAGTTTCCATGCGCTGTTGGGAATTACGGGTGTGTTCGCTGTGCTACGGGTTCACTGTGTTACAATGGGGGCAAGCCATTGGTGTGTGGAGTTTTGGATGTCCGCCAGCAGCCGACAAACAATAACCAGGGGTTCAATGGGGTGCTCAGGTTCTTCTAACTGGCCTCTGTTGTTAACCAAGAATGTATGTCTCCTTACGCCTTCGATATGAGATCAAGTTAAACACAAATAGCTGAATAACCTACATTCGAGCCGCGAAGAACGAATCACCATTTATTATAATTATAAGTAGAGTAGCACAAGTAGGCATATTAACAACCAAATGGCTTAGAAGAAAACCAAGAACTGTAACTGTTAAGTACAATAAGAATAACTACGTCAG
>LPNX010317419.1:54097-76017 GCA_001517045.1 Pseudotsuga menziesii | reverse complement strand
GTTTTTGGATTAAATCTTTCTCAAATTTTGTTGTAAAGAATTTTGATCAAGATAATATTAAAACATGCCTATCCAACCCATTAAAACATGCCTATCCAACCCATTAAAACATGCCTATCCAACCCATAATAAAATACTTTATTCTTATCAAAATTCTTTACAACAAAATTTGAGAAAGATTTAATCCAAAAACAAATACTTTCAAGGTTAACCTTAACATGTAAATGTTCATTTTTAGTTATAAAGAAAAACAAGTCATTTCTCAAAAACATTTGAATAAATGTTTAAAATCTTCATTTAAAATATTCATCTGATGGTAAAATGATTTTCAAATTCCAATTTATTCTCGAAATCTAAATTTTAAAAATTTATATGGATTAGTTAACTCATTAACTACTCTTAACATTCATTATTAGTTTTAAAGAAAGACAAGTAAAACAATTTTTGGAAATCTATTTGATTAAATAATTATTAATGTTACTCACCTCATTTTTTTACTGATTTTTACCATATTTTGAAATTACTTAAGCAAGTTGACCATTTCCAACTAAGAATACTTATTAGACATTTTTGTAAATTAAAAAGAGCTTGCATCTCAAGAGAACTTGATCCCTCTCGGCACTTGGTAGAGCCATAGTTAAGATGGATCTATACTGGTGGATAAAATTTTCATGGGGAACCTAACCCTTCAGGTGTGCTTGCTCTAGGTGTGCTTGACTATTGTATCTGATGGTTTCACATCATTTCTTTTCAATTCTTGGATGCCAACTTAAGCTTAAATGTTTTTCATCGCATATTGTTCCTTTGTTTTTCTTCATCTATGTGGGATACTTTAGCCCTGTAGAATGCTCATTCAAAATGTAGACCTCATGGAAATATAGTTAAATGAAGTTCATAACTACACCAATGAAAATAACAGTTATATAGTATTAGCTTCGAGATCATCTTCTAAGCTCTCAAAGAATGCTTGCGTTTGTTTGTGTATAATGTGCATTCTCATGCCTTGTAAGAAGGGTGCCTTGGCACACTGGAAAGTTTATTTTCTCAAATATGTTGGTTCGTCTTGGTTTTCCTTTCACTTTTGTTTCAAATATTTATTTAAGGTATTTATGCATATTGTGGACATCATTATGGGAAAAATATGGGAACCAAGTTGAATAGGTTGATAAGCTTTGGATTCCACTTCTCGAGCAACAATTTACTTCTCAAATCCTCTAAAATTCGACCATTGCCTTTTCAGAAACAAAGAATCTTTTAAATATGTGCTAGAAGGTGGGGTATGCCCTTGTACACCCCTAGTATGGTCAGTGATTTATCTTATTTGTGTGGATATTTTTCTCATAAGAACAATTGTGACTCACAAACACCACCAAGAAAATAAAGAGGATTTTCATACAAAATTACTGAAAACAAAATCTGGAACCAAACAAGTTTAAATATAAATACCATTACAAGCAAACAAAGTTTTAAGATAATGAAGCTCGTTTCTAAATATAAATACCATTACAAGTCGAGGTTGAGACATTTTAAAACATATTTTCCATCTAAAATCCAATCTGCCTTTCAAATTGACGATTCATTTACTATCCCAAATAAGGAGTTCCAATGTTTCTAAAACTAAACACATAATTTATTAATTACACCCATGATTTCAATGCATAAACAAAGATCAAATAATTCCTACTCAATCTAATAAAGAAAAATTGTATGCAATCTCATAGATTTGATATCCCAAGCTATTCAATCCATTCCCAAACCTATAGATCAAATTATGTTTTCTCCTCCTATAAAGAAACCCAAAGAAACATCTTCTTCTTCCACAAAATTTTCTAAACATAATCTTCTTCCACCAAATTTTCCATATCAAGTTTAACAAGTAATTCTTTTCAAGGAAATATGGACAAAAATCAATTTACTTGGTTGGCTCTATATGCATTGAATCCATGGCACATGATGTTCCAAAAAGTGGCTACATATTATTGCCATGTTTCATCTAAATAAATTCATCAAAATATCATGTTAATAATTTTAAGTGGGTTTTCAAACATGAAAATATAGTCTATATCATGTTTCCTTTTAATTTTAATGATAAAGTAACTATCTAGTTTTTAAATTTGACCATCAGGTCCATCACTAGTTCGGAAGATTTTGAAACTACTTTCATAGAAAATTTGGCTGAAAAATAAGACTCGCATGCCCCTGGTTTTGCAGTTATCAAGAATGACAGTGGAAGTTTAGGAGAAAATAAGGGATTTCAACCAGAGATTCAATACTTCTCTCAATAAAATCCTAACAACTTCAAGAGCAACAAAAGATATATTGTCAGAATTTATTCCACTACTATCTAGATTCTATTGTAATGTTCTTCAAACAAATGCAAAAATATACATTTTTTTGGTGGTTTCAAAGAAGCCCATAAGATTAAAGGATATGACAAGCCTGTGTAGAACCCAAATTCAAGAGAAATGAAGAGATGATCACTTTCTTCAATCCAAAAGAAAATTTTAGTGATAAAAAAATAGAGTGTTTGATTCTAAATTTAAGGATTCAATCATGGAAATGGAAGGCTTCCAAGAAGTAATTGAAAGGATGCCAAATGACATAGTTGGTTTTCAAAATAAATGAGAGGGATCCTCCAAAACAAAAGGTCTGTAAACCATTTTATAAGTCTAAGGAAATGGTGGTCGTAGACTCGCTCAAAGATACCAAAAATATCTATGTTCAACAACAATATGGGATTGGAGGACATGTCTATGGATCATTTGTGTTGTGTCCATCAAACATTACATTCAGAGAAAACATTTCCTAGATTTATATATGTTATTGATCATATATTCAATGAATATGGTAAACAAGCTCTAACCAATGGAGAATCTATACAATAAATTGAAGTAGAGGATGAATATGGATTTTGCATCAACAATTGTGTTATTATTACAAACCAATTGCATACATAGATTGAAGTGAAACTATCATCATACATATTTACTAACCTTGATAAGAATCCTGAAGGTAGCAACGCACTATCCTTTCATAGATATGATAAAAATCCCCGAATAATATAATCAATTTTCTGCCTCTTCCAACTTGGAAGTGGAGATTCAATGGATCATGAATCACATCCTCGCTTGAGTTGAGTAATTAACAAAGATTGAAAGGTGTTAATATAAGGACAAATGCAACTGTAAAACTGGATTCAGTCCATAAAATTGGGATGAATTTAACCGTGGCCTAGATTTTTGGGGTGGGTGGAGGGAAAAATAACCCCTAGCAACTGCCATTCGTAGAAATTGGGGGTGAATGGGAGATACCAGTTGATTTTCGAGGGTGATCAGAAGATTCAAATGAATTTTTTTAGGGCTGAATGTTTTCTCTGTGCTCTCCTTCCTAAATATGAATGGGCTAACCTTCCTTCCATCAAATTTTTAAATAAAATGTGGGATGAACATAGTAAATGGGTGTAATATAAAAATTTTAAAAAATCCCTTTGAGATTTTAAAACCCTTAAATTTCTCCCTTGGACTAAGATTAGCCCCTAAAATTTTCCTTGGCCACAACCAATGACTTGATATTAACCACCTATGCCATTTTTTTGTCTCATACATGCCCCCCTTTGTCGGGCTGCAAGGGAAAATGGTAAAGTGCACACTTGGTATGCAATAAAAATCTAAAATGTGTGTCTCACTTTCCTATAAGCTATATACTTTGTATTGCTACATTGTGGTCATTTAGAATGCAAGGGACATTAAAGAAGGGATGTGAATTATCATACATTCTATTTAGCCATGGTAAGACTAGAATTAAAAACTCATCTGAGAGAAGATGGAGGGTTGTCAGGTAGAAGCTGCAATCCTAGACTCAACTCCATTGTCCATTGTGTGCTCAACTACACCCGCGCACATTTAACATTGTTTGCACCCATGGAGGATGGTGAGGTTTCAAGGGTGGTCAACACTGGGATGACACATAACGTTATCCAGGCCTTGCTAATAGTTGTCTACGACGCTGTCGGATCGAATCTTCCTTGTAACGACTTCCCATTCTGCTTGGCACAGTTTGTGGAAGGCGATGAGATGAGAATCCTGCTCAAGTGCAATCACTAATTCCACATGTGTTGTGTCTCTCCTACCATTTATTTACAAGATATACTCAATTTCTATACACTTGAAATGTGAAAATATGTAAGACAACTCCTAAAACTTCGTTCTTTACCATACTACACTAAATGAAAATAATTAAAAAAACAAGAACCAAAGCCAGAAGACAATAGCCATAACTAAAAGCATTTAGATAGCTTGGGTGTCTTTAGGAATCAAATTAATGTGCCTATATTGTAGCGCTAACTCTTCACCTTGCATAATAGATAAGGCAAATTAAATGTGTTGCAGTGCCAGAGAGGCTTCTAGAAACAACTGATTCCGCAATGTCTCTTCACTTGGTGTAACTGAGAAGGAAAATTAAATGTGTTGCAATGCCAAAATCTATAGGAAATGACCTATGTCAGATGGATTCAGGTAGCCTATAACCATGAGGGGAAAAAATGTGCTTTGAGCGCATTAGAGTGTATTAATGAGGACTTTGGTTCAAAACTTGGTGCACCCTTTGTGCGTTTGAGGCCCTCTGCCTTAAATTACATAAAGGCCTTACAAATGTAAGAATCCTTATGAAAAATGCTTGACAATTGTACAAAAATGCCTAACAATTGTAAGAATCGTCCTTGATGTCCAATAGGGATTGTGAGAGATAATTTAAAGTTTGAATTTGAATTATATTCATTGTGTTAGGATTATTAATCCTCCCTTGACCATACTGTCTATTATATTAATTTTGCCTAGATTAGGAACCTTAATTAATTAATTGGGTCCACCAGTACAATTGGGTCCACTTGGCCTAATGGGGCCACATGTACCAGTCACTGGAGTGTGGGGAGCACTGCTAGAGGTTAACTGCCACTTAATGCATGTGCATGCATCAGTTTGGGTGCCTCCTAGACCAATCCCTACATTTTAGGAGCCACTGGGAGTCCGGGCACCAACCTACTTTAGTTAGTTGGAGTTAGTACTAGTTAGTCTCAGTTATCCCTTAGTTACTTTCGGTTAGTTCTCAAATAGTTAGCTAGCGCATGTCTTGCATGGATGCATGTGGAGTAGGCGCCTTTGCCCACCTACCACACTCAGTTTCATTGAGTTAACTAGCTGTCACTGTTTGTTTGAGTTGTTAGACATCTGGGGGTTGATCTGTTGGACTCCAATATTGATTGAGAGACCATGAGTTAGAGATTCAGTTAGCTACAGTCATATCCACTTGGGAAATTCGAATTCATACCCCATGCATTCGAATTATTTCCTATGTAAACTATTGTAACATCGTATATTATTATTGTGAATGATACTGTAAATTCCCGAGCAATACTTGTTCATTTCTTATGTGGTTTGTTTTGTTCGGTTTGTATCTTCATTCTCCATTCTTTTGCTGCAAACATTATTAGAACTATCTGCTTGAAGATATAAATGGCATTCAAATTCTAATACATTGTGCTTTAAGCATTGTACACCTTGGAGTCTCTCCATCTTATTAATATAACATGTGCACATAAGGGGGGCTTCGGTCTCTATGACATTATAAAAACTACGCTATAGCTGCCCTCCCCTTTCCTCTGTGTGCAAAATGTAAAATAAATATTTCTCTAAAGTCTAAAGTTTTAAGAATGTTATTTTTATTTTGTCATTTTTAGTAATATGTTCATTGATAATAAAAAAATGTCACATATAGAGAAGTGATCAAAATTGAATCCTTCCTAACCCTTCCAAGGGGTTCAAACCCTTTCCTAAAAGGGTAATCCAAAAATCACCCTTAAAAAAATGATTTTTTTTAAAATCACTTGTCATTTATGAAGGACGGGAAATTTTATAAAATTTCAGAAGAAGGGTCACGTTTTCGATAGCCCATCAATGTCTTCATAGGAAATTCTTGGTTGCTCAATGAACATTGTACCTTCTATATTATAGGAGGAAGGATGTGAAATGTGAACATGATTTAGAGTCCATCTTCCAATACTTTCCTTTGGCATAGAAATACTAAAATAAATTGTCTTTGCTTGAATTCATGGGTTATGAGCATTGTTGACCCTTGTCTATATGAGAATTGACATCACATTTTGTTTCCATGCTGAATCTTTTGAGATCCTAAAATCACCATAATTTCATTCTCTTTGTTAATTTTCCTCCCATTTTGAATTTTATAAAAACTAACACAATTAGTCACACATTATGGGTGTAAACTATAATGGCATTGGGAACTTATTAGTAAGATTAATTGAAAATGTGTGGCTTAATGACAGGTTCGAAAAGGAAACAATAAACATTGAATGAACCTAGGAAAATGTGAACATTTTTTTTTCATGTTTCCATATTCCATCTCTTTAAAAACATCTAACATGTCGATTTATAGTTGTTTTATTGCAATGGTAATGTTATGTGTTTTTGTGTTAAAATTTATGATATGGTTAAAACTTTTATATCTAATATATGCTTATTATTTGACCACATTATTGGGCCATTGAAACACTCAATGTGTAATTAATGGAATCCCCATTATCATAGTAGATAGTTAAAGGGAAACATATAACTAATAATTAAATATATATTTTTCAACAATCCACAAATCTTGTGCGAGTTTGGCCAGCTTCATCGTAAACATAATGCATATGTTTTTCTTTATTTTTCAAAACACTATTTAGTGATTTTGTTTGGGAAAAGTTCTCTATTAATCTGAGTGAAATTTTCTTACTTACATATATTCTAAATTAAGCTTAGATATGAAATTGTACAAAACAGGCCTTGTCAACTACACAAGCCTAAAATATGGATCATAGAAATGAATATCTTGAATTTGTTCATTCAATTTTCTACTTCAACAAATCCTTGCCTCTTTGTTCTCCAAAATAGAATTCCCATTTTACCGACTCTATGTTTCTTTATCTATCACACTTTCATTTCCTTCATGATTTGTTATAGCTCAACTTTAGCATAAGTGTGAATACTTGTAAAATATTTTAAGAATTCCCCATAACTTTCTTTTCCTCTACGTCATCTCAAGACCAATGTCAAAAACATATCATTTTTAGCATTAATGATTGGAACAACATTTTTTATGCATGTGTGGTATTCGTAGGAAAGTTATCCAAAGGTAGTGTAATTCTTGTTATAACCAAACTTATGCATTTTGGATTATTCTCTAATTGTTCTCACTCTTTTACACATTTTTGCATGGTTTCATTATGTCATTTAACACTCTAAATTGCTCATAATAAAACATGCCTCAATGTTTATTAAATTTTATTATTAATGCACGTGTAACCCAAAATTACAATGTATACATGTTATCACTCTTGCACACATTTTTGCATGGTTTCATTCTCTCAATTTACACTCTAAATTGCGCTTAAGAAAACATGTCTCAATTTTTATTAAATTTTATTATTAATGTACATGTAGCCTGAAATTACAAGGTATACATGTTATCACTTTTTATTGAAATCAAAACGTATGTATCTAGTGGGTATAAGCGATTTGAAGAATTTTTTTTTACTTAAAATATTTCTTGTTGAAGTGTATACCTAGTTTACTCTTGTCAATTGAAATACACATATGTTTTCAACTTTTTATCGTGGAAGGGTTGGATGAATATGTAGCATTCAACATGAAATTAGGAATAGCTGGAAATTTTGATCATTGATATAGAGTTATTGTCCCATAAACTTTAAACTAAAATATAATAATAAAAATTATTAAAAAACATATTTTTAATAACTTTGTAGAATATGATGTTAGGTGATTATGACGGTCAAACTAATTAAAAATACTTTGAACATATAGTCTTTTGTCATAATTTTGTCAAATATTTCCATGCGAGAGTCTTGTTGGTTTGCTTCACATCGTCTTTGCCAATGAATATTTTCTACAACCCCAAAATCTTGAATATGGGTTTGAAACCCTAGATTAATTGATTGTTCAAGTCTTTTTTGCCTTAGTTTTACGTGCTCCAAAATTGAGAAACCAAATTCCAATAAATTGAGTAGGGAATACAATTGGGATTGTACAACTATTTAATAGTTTTGATACGTCATAAATACAACTGCAATTGTACAACTATTTAATAGTTTGATATATCAAAAATACAACGTAGGAGTAGAGGGGAGCTTATGGGCTTATGGATAGTTCTATACTTTGATAAGCATATGAAAATTAATTTCAAGCAAGTTGCAGGGGACTCTTTGCTAATCATAAATTGGGAAAGAAATATTTGTTCTATCCAAGATATGCATCTTCAATCATGGATGGAATATGTCAGGAGGTTGTCGAAGGACTTTCCACACATATCTATCATCCATATCTTCTGTGAATTCAATGATCTTGCAAATGCATTATCTAGGCGAGGTATAACTGCGATGAAAGCTGACATTCATTGATTATGAATTCTGGGTGGATGGACACATATCATCTATGGATAGTTTTGTCCTATATAATTATTCTTAACAATCAGTTTTTTGGTGGCTCTCACGGATCTACGCTAGTTTTTTGCAGTGTTTTTTTTTGCAGTGTATAGTTCTTCAGGTTTTGGCAAGTTTTTTACATTATATCACTCTTGGATGGGAGTGACTTATCCATTTTTGTTCGGATTACTGTCTGGTTATTGCCTATCTTTGTTGGACTTTGTATATCTATCTATTTGGGGGTTGAATTGTTGTGCCATATGTTGGATGCGGGATATCTTTGGTTCATTAGTATGGTCTGATCCATTTGGCATTTCTTGGTCGTTTTTTCTGGTGTTTTTGGTTGTATAGTCATATTGGACTTTATCTTATGGCTTTGGGTAAGGCTTCCATATTTTGGACTATTTATACATAAACTTGTCTAATTTAAAGTATATTTTTTTTGTATGGAAAAATAGGTAAGAGTAGATATTAATGGAGCAATAGGTATGGCCAAAATTACATGTCTAGTCAAACCATTACATGGTCAATACATAGGGTCTCAACAAGAGCATCATGTCACTTGCAAGTGTTGAACATGGGTGGGGAGGGTAACAATCATTCCTCCCAACCATGCAAGCTATATTCAATGGACCCTTATATATAACCTTAGTTACATGAAGAATCAATAATTAAATAAATATTACTAGCAAGCCATATTATTATTAACTAGAGCCATGTGGTGCCAATGTCCCCGACATTGTCATTAGTTATTGCTATATGAGTGAAGCTATAAAGATAGAAATTCAAATGGACACACATACAAAAGAGTTTAGATGCATAACTAAAAAAATGATGTTGATAATTGTTTAAATCTATGTCACTTGATAAATTTATATTTATAATTATTTTCTATTTATTTACTTTTATATAAATTCAATACTTATAATATTGTATACAAAAATAAGCCAAAACAATGTTTCTATATAAAGTGAAAAATAGATTTAAAATGAGAATATTGTTTCTAGAAACTAGAAGACATTACATAATGTCACCAATCGGACGCTAGTGTTCTCCATCCTCTTTAGTTAAATCTCCCCCCCATGTTCTATTTATTTTGGATGAGTCCTTTGGATTGAACTTCATTGATTTTGGGGACTTAGGGAATCGAAAGATTTTGGACAAAAGAATTGTTAAAAAAAATGAAGTGGATAGTGAATGTGAATACTCATTCCAACAAGAAGAACTAGGTGGCAATGTATTTGATGTCAACACTATAGTGTTTTGAAACTTTAGACCTATTGACCATTGCTAATAAGTTGTTTTGAAACTTCAAAACTATTAATAAAATACAAAAGTGATTTAATTAAAACTTTAAAAAATATGTATTTGATTAAAACCATAATCTTGAAAGGTAGCACCATACAACTTAAAAATTATAATTTTAAGTAAGTTCTATGATTTTAAAATTTTAAATAATTTTATTAAACTTTAAATTAAATATATATATACTCAATTATAAAAATGATTAGTATTCCTATATGTAATGATCCTCTTAGTGTAATCTATATCAATTTTTTATTTTAAATATGTTATAAACAATAGTTTACCACTATTTAAAAAATGTACAAATAAACATTAAAAACTTTCAAATTGATCTGTAACTAAGGGGGTAAGCTATCTACCCAACGATTTGCATTGGGGCCCACTCGACACCGTCGAGTGATAGCTTACTCCGTTACCCTTCAGTAAAACTGAGACCTACAAGATTTATTCTCAGATATACACTTGGGCTAAATAAGATGAGGAGTACCTCCTTGACACTAGACGTGAGGGGAAATTAGGGAGAAAAGAAAAATTTAGACATTGATAGATTGCATGCCCGAATGAAGAAAAAATTATAACTATGATTTATATTTTTTAATGAATATGAAAAGTGAAGAAATGAACATGATTTAATTAAGATTAAGTTAAATTATGTTCATTTCTTCAATTTTCATATTCGTTAAAAATTATAAATCATAGTCTTATTTTTTTCTTCATTCGGGCATGCAGTCAATCAATGTTTCAATTCTTCTTTTCTCCCTAATTTCCCCTTGCGTCTTGTGTTGAGGAGATACTCCTCATATTATTTAGCCTAAGTGTTTACCTGAGAAGAAATCTGGTAGGTCTTAGTTTTATGGAAGGGTAACGGAGTAAGTTATCACTCGACAGTGTCAGGTGGGCCCTGGTGCAGATCGTCGGGTAGATAGATTACTCTGTAAATAAGGTTGTATCATTCAAAAACCAAAACAATAAATGAAACTGAACATGGATTAAAGGTTACATCACAGGAAATTGACTCCAATATTATGAAATTATAATTATCTCACAAATTTATGTGATAAGTCCAAGGATTCAATTTAACTAAAAACAATATCTACAAGTCTGCTATAGGTATTGCCAACATCTATCCACTTATTATGGGTTTGGAATTCGCGTGGAAAATCATGCTTTTCACACATTTCAATAATATTATCCCATAATGAGGCCAACTTTACCCTGAGCAAATTAGCCCCGATATCCTTCCTGTCACGTTTCTTGAAGGAATCATAATATGTGATGCAATCTTATCTCTCATAGCACTCTTTATAGCACTCAAGCTCCGCCTTAGCTCAACAATGTTTGTGTTGTGCTTGTTTTCAGCATCACTTTCTATTTGTAGGGAAATCGCTGCATTATCATTCTACACAAAATGGATATCACCAATTCAATAACATTTTTCAGAAAATGTAGATAAAATTCAATGTCAAATTACAATTTAATATAGAACTCTTAACACAGTAAGAAACTAGAAAAACTTTTACTTCTCGACAAGTTGAGAGGATAGCTTTCAACAATAATTTCTTTTTATCCTTCCAAATTTTTTTTAAAAAGGGAATTGAATATTACCTGATACCCAACACCAATGGCTTCTAGTTGCAATAATATCCCTATCTTGGTAGAAGATTCTGAATCAGGTTTTGCAATTCTCCTCCCAATTATGGTCTTTTATATGGTATGATTCAAATAGAATCATATGCTATATGCTCTGAAAAATAGTCATGTACAATATTATCATAACCTTTTTCATGGCTTTGCATTGTCAAATGAAAAATATTCAAAATGGTATTAGAATCATCAATACACATTGCACCCTCACTTGAACAAAACATGTAAGTGTTGAAAGGTTTGTATGGGCTTCTCTTGATAACCCTAGCTAACTCCCTCGGAGAGTTGTTAACACTAAAAAGTGTTCACCTAGCTCTCCATGGTCTAAACCATATACATACATCATATTTCCCTTACTTTTGACCTTCAAAATTGTATTTCCACAAAAAATGGTCCAAAACATCATTATTCCTTCCCAAAAATGAAGGGATGATGAGCATTTATTATGGTTTACCCTCACTCTCTCCCAAAAAGGGTTAAAAAACCCTAAAAAAGAGAGGGTCATAAAACCACAGATAAATACCATGGGTCATCACCTTGGGTCAAAAAACCCTAGGACCATAATATAAATACATTGTGAAGGGATCTCCCAAAACACCTTTTCATTCACTTATGATTACAATGTGCCATTTTTCTCTCAGGTATACCACATCATTTCCTACCATTATTCCCCTTGCCACACCATTTGTTACGGTCTACGTTGAGATCTCTCCGTACCCACTTTGGATCCATTCCATGTTTGACAATTGTATGTGGAGACAACTGGAGAACCAACCTGTGGAGCTGCGGAACCACTTTCGAGGATGGCTACGGTGGCCCATCTTGCAGGAGAAAGGTGTGTTTATTTTTGTTTCTTGCACTAGTTTAGTTGATATACATGCTAAAATAATAAAAATATTTGCTTTTAGTCCTTAGAGTAGTTTAGTTTTCTGTTTTTCCATTGAACTCTTCCTTAAGCTCTAGACGAGTTAAGGTTGGTGCATCTGCACTTAATAGGGGAGAAATCCCCATTATAGTTTTGGCGAGTCCACTGGTCGATCCATACCGATATTTGTTTTTGTAGGTTACCATTGGTTTGTTCCTCTTTTCTGCCCACAACCATCACAGATCGGGCCCTCTCGCAACCGATCCGAACCATTAATGCATCAATTCCTGCCCCGCCAGCCCTAGACAGCTCTATTTTTCAAAAAAAAATATGTTCGGCTCGAGTCGCATCTATTCGATCGAAAGTTGTGACACGGTCGTGCCTTTTTTCCTGATATGTGCGACCTGGGTCGCGCCTTTATCCTCAATAAGAGCGAATTGGTTTAAAAACCCAGATCGCTCCTGCCTCCGCTTCCCGAACGACCCCAGTCGCTACTGTGAATCAGTTTTGAGTGACCCAGTCGCGCTTAACCCTCTGTTTTGCGTGACTTGATTCCATTGACTATTTTTATGCTCAGATCGCGACTGTCCCTTTCTTCCATGAGACCCATATCACCCTTGTTCCTTCGACAGGTGTGACCAAAATTTTTTAGTCTACTTTTTGTGATTTCAATTTCTGTTTCAGACCCCCTGTTTGTCCCAAACCCTGTTCTGACCTGTTTTCTGTCTAGATCTGATCTTTTTGGAGCCCCTTGGTATGTTTTGAGATCCGACCTACTTGGTTTATGAGTCGTTCTAGTTAAGGTCCATGGTTGAGACCCCATACATGTTTCCTACGGTTGATTAGTTCCTTTTATTGCTTATTTGATTCGAGTATATTTTATTTCTGGAAGAAAAAAATTACTTTGCAACATATTTACTGTTCTTTACTGCATTATATTCACATCCCAGCAGTGAGATTGGAACATCTTTGTCATGGATTGTTGGGTTTAACATACACATTAGTTGCACACAATTCACACCATATAAGTGAAAAGCTGAGCTCATGGCCTCGAGCAAGCCTTAAAATTAGCTTAATACAACCAACATTGTAACCTCGCTTGAGGACAAAACAATATTGTAGCTAAGTTAGGACTTTGGGGATAGGCATCCAAACAATACCCCTCTGTCACGCACATCTTGAGACATAGTTGTTGTCCATTAGGGGACCAAAATCCTCTTGTATTTGTTGACACAATCACATCCAGTTTAGCAGGAGGCCCCTTGCTCAAAAGGAGTAAGCCACAACGAAGGGGTTCCAGAAGTTAGGGTGGAATACCGCACTCCATCTACCGAAGGCTAAACCTTCATAGTCCTCCTCGTGCATGCCAACGTATACTGGGTGTCAAGGTCCAAAGGGATGAAGCGTTAGTAAACCGAACGAACGTGTCATGACCAAGGTATCCTAGTGGCCATTCTTCTAGGGATATTTTACCCAGAGGTCCTTCTCGGTAGTGGGATTCTCTTAGCCTATATTGTTCTTCCAATTCGCATTGTTTGACTCGGATTTCATCACCTTGTTGAGGATATGATTTGTGAGGGGATTCCAGCTTGTAGTTAGGATCTTGCTTGCACTCATACCCCATAGGTTAGTGAGTCATTTTTTTGGATAGGTAGTGTTGCTTGTTGGATTTCTAGCTACTTTGTTGTAGACTCACCTTTCTATGACCCGTTGTCGCGGTTTGGTTTTAGAGATCGTTGTTGTCCTATGAGCCACCATTTCATACGCTCTCCTTCTAAATACTCAGTTGTAGTTGGGTTTTTGAGCCTGTGATTGATCTTCTTGAGTTGTCATTCATTACACAACACTCCATATAGTCGTCATAGCTCCACCACACTACTCACATAGGCTTAGGGGGAATACCCCCCAGTTCGGTTCTTTGAACTGGCACTGTCAAAGCCATCTTCGACGTCACTCACAACCTTCGAAGCCACACATGGCCTTTGAATCTGATCGGATTCCCATCAATACGAACCCACCTTGTTCACCGCTCCATTTAGCCCCATGGTCGGTACACATCCTGACCCCTTTCAAGGGGGGGTTGTTAGTAGTGGGCTCACATCCAGTCCACCTATCGTCATAGGTATCCCTTCCACTGCGTCTATAGGACCTGTTCCTAGTGGGTCCGTTGTCACTACACACACTATTGTTGGTTCACTACCCATCAGTGGTGGTCCCATTCCAACCACCACTATCACTACCACACCATCTTTTATACCTGGGGGAAATGGCCCTTCCATGTAGATTCCAACTATTCCTGCCATACCAGTGACTTTTCCTACAATCAGAAGTCAACCTCATCCACCCCCAGTTATGCATGGGAACTACGTTCCTGCAGCTACTGACACCCTTGTTGTTCCTTCTTGAGCCAACCTCGGCTCTAGCTTACCTTTTATGGCTAGTCTCAACCTGCCAGATTTGGCATGGTTAACCGATGACCCCATTCGTCGCCACCCACAATGGCCTCCTATGCATACCAAGCTTCCCTCAGACATCCCTAAGTTTGAGGGAAAGGGGGGAGAGGACCCTCAAAATCACATCATGTCATTCCACCTATGGTGTTCATATAACAACATTTTGGACGACTCCATTCGATTAAGGTTGTTCTAGTGCACACTTACGGGTGTTGCAGCCAAGTGTTACATCAAATTGCCTCATGATACTTACCCCAACTTCTCCTCGCTTGCTTTGATGTTCCTTTAGTACTTTCAATTACCCATCCGTTATGACAAGGGAGTGGAGATCCTACTATCATGTTGCTAGACCACAACTTCCCATATCACGGATCATATCCATGAATTACATTGTCGTCATAGCTTATGTAAGATCCACTTAGAATATAGGGTCTTCCTTGATTGGTTCCTCAAAACCTTACTCTGCCCCATATCCAAGGACGCCGCATCTGAGCGATTGCAAACCAAGAAGGAAGCCATACTTAAGGCTCAACAGTTCAATATAATCTATGCCCAGTCTGGTTACTTGTATACCGTTATACCTGATGCTCCCCTGTACAACACCTCACATCATGAGATGCCAGGGGAATCTCATGCTGCTGATGGAGTTATCGACTCCATTACCCAGCATCCTCAGTTTTATCCGGCCTCTCCCATGACGCAACCCCATCTTGGTAACACCCATAGTGTTTCCCAACCAAGTTATGCCCCCGATTACTCACGTGTGATGGCTCAATCTAGAGCTACTTCCTCCTATGCACCTCACAGATACGCCCTTGATTGTTCATGTGTAATGACTCAGTATGGAGCCACCCCTTCTGCACCACCTCCTCACGTTCATGGACTGACTTGTTAGCTACACTCGTGTTCTAGCCAAACAACCAAATTTGTAGCCCCTCCGGTCTATTATACACCACCTGTGCAACCCACTCCAGGTCCAAACCCGACTCCTCTTGTTTCTATGGGATAGGTATATGCACAGCAGAACCTCCTTAGCTAACCCACCCCCAATAACCAACAATGGCAAGGAATTAACATGAGAGGTAAGAATTGAGGCAATAACCAACCCCAAGGAGGTGCATAGTAGGCCAACCCTCCAAACAACAACGACGTCGTACCTCCTCCACAGAACCCTAGTGTCCTGCTCGACCTGGGAAGAACCCATAGTTACGGACTAACCATCAGTGTCCTATTCGTAACACCTACATTCACTACACTCATCAGTGTCGTCACATGGCTCACATCTAACAACTACTCCAAAACGATAATCAACGTGATCCTAATGTAGCTGCTCCAGCTCTGCCAAACCCAACACCATCAAGTCCTCCACCTATGGTGATCCAAAACCCCCTACCACACCAAGGAATGGTTGCAACCCAACCCATAGCACCACAAGCTCCCGCAACCACTACGATGACCCATCCTGCTGAGGCTGGTGTCCATCACCTTATGACATTATCGTCGGAAGTCAACCTCCAAAATCGATGAAATGGGGATGGCTCCACCGCAGAAACCGATAACCCATCAGTGACAGCTACCTCTACCACTTCTGACATGTCTCTGCACTTACCGAGACCCCCCATAGATGGGGCGACCAGAGTCCCACGGTTCCCTATGCGTCACGTCGCAAACAACATTACTGCCAGAGCTTCCCTCAACTACAATATAGTTGGCAACTTGGCCCAATCTCCTATAGTCATGTCCGCTCTAGAAGTGCTTAAAACTTGTCCATCATAGTGTAAATCATTGGTGTCTGCGCTAGGTGCTGTATATCCCTCTGATTCTAGGTTGATCACTTTCGACCTGGATCAAGGAGAACCTAGGATGTCATTAACTGTTGCATTCCAAGTTCCGGTCACAATTTGGAATTTGGTCATACATCAATGCATTATTGATGAGGAGGCATCCACCTACATTATGTCAACCTTCTTTTGGCAGAAACTCGGGTCTCCTACCCTTCAAATTTCCACCACCACTCTTTGCGCCTACGATGGTCATTCTACTCAGCCCCAAGGGATTGTCACGAACATTCTAGTTGAGTTATCTGGAAAAATGGTTTTGATTGACATCGAGGTTGTCAATTCCCAACTTGATATAGTCTCTCCATTGTTGTCACCATTATTCCCATGATCCTATGATGTCTATCGGCCATACAACGAGCTCCTACCCTCACACATCAAGGGGCAATCTGTTAACACTAAAAAGTGTTCACCTAGCTCTCCATGGCTCAACAATGGACTCAAACAGTACAAGGAGCATCCGAGGAACAATATCATGTTTGGAAACCACATGACAAAATTTACCTGTCCAGTTTTCACGGCCAATTGCTTCAACAAGTCCTACATCCCCCACTAAAGGACATCCAAATGTTAAACAGAAAGGAGAGCTTTGCCTCAACCTCTTTTCCAGTACCCATAGCGTGGCCAAGGTTGCAACTACCCCTCCTAAGGAATGACCCACAAATTTGCACCTGTTTGATCATGGAATGCATCAACACAATGTTAAAATAAGTGACTAAGTATTTCCTCTTTTTATGAATCTAAGATCATTATGTACTGAAAGATAATTTACTAAATTAGTTTACCTTTGCTTGGAAATCATGTTCTCCATAATATGGAGGAAAACCGTAAGATCTCTCTTGTGGACAAGGGTTGGTTGACCATCATTATCCTTGAGGAAAGCAGAGAAGACATGGTTGTCATTTTGTAAATTGCCCTCTCTATATTTTATCTCTTCGACCATGAAACCTTCTACTTTATGAAATGAAGGGAAGGTATCATATGCAATGCCTTCATACTCATTCAAACTAAATGTATATGAGGTGTTTGCACGACGTAACTCTTCCCAACCCTTGGACATAATTCCACATGAAAGAAGGAATGTTCCAATATCATGACCAACATTGGACCTGCAACAATTGTTCTGTAAATTAGCACCAAACCAGAGAAGCAGGCCAAAGACCATATTCTTGGATCTTCCTTTGCTGGGTTGAATTCACGTCGTAACCCCATACATGTTGGATGTTCATTTCCCATATATATTCCAGGGCATTCATCCCTCCATAGATCCTAGGAGGGTCCGAAGATTCAAAATTGTCCAAGCCTCAAGGACTTCCATATTGGACTGCACATACTACTGAATTATTTCAACTATCGACCAAACACATAATATAGGACCATGTTGTTAAACATGTGCAAATGTCAAATACATAAGAAAATATTGTCGGATAGTTTGAAACCCTTCAAAATGGTTTGAATGTTTATATATGATTCATACTAGGAGAAGTATCTGAAAGTTAAACCTACAATTCTATTGTAATAAATCTCATCTAATCAATGTTATCAAAATGGGTCGAACCAAGTTCACTCAGCTGAGTTAGACCGGTTTTGACCAAAACTATTTAGAACCAGATAACCATGTATATCCTAAAGGACAACTATAGTTAGTTGGACTTGGAGCCACTTCACCCACTAGAGGTGGATGAGGCAGGTGTTGGACCTTTAGGAACAACCCCTCAAGAGCAGAGTACATAAGAACCAGGGACTAGTTCGAAGGACATTCTTGACAATTATGCCTAAGTTGATGATCTTGATGAGACATGCCTCACGACTCATGACATAGTATGTACTCATTAGATTATAATTTGATGATTTTGACCTCCAAAAGCCATTTTAGAGCTTCAATCTTTATGCAATATGTCTCTGTTGGAATATAATCCGTCGGGATTATATTTTGTAAATAAATAAAGAAAACTGAATAGTTATGTAGGAAGCCGAAAAGGCTGGGCAGAAGATGAAACACAACCGTCATATGAATTGTATAAATATATGCATTAGCAAGGGAATAATAAGAATTTAGGAGTTATACCTATCAGTGGTATCAGAGCGCTGTCATAACTCCTGGCTGCATTCCAGTCCATTTCCATACCTCCATTCTGCCCTTTGTCAATTCGTTTCTCCTGCCAGTCTGCTCTTTCAGGCTGCCTGATCCGTCAGTCTGCCAATCGCATGCATTGTATGCGTTATTCTCTTGGAGACCTGCCTAACCCTAATTTGTAACCATGCTCTCTCTTCTTATCGTTCCATTCATCATTCATTTGTGTGTGCTGCGTGTTATGTGATGAGAACCGTGGAGTGTTGTGAGCTGTGATTGTATGCTGCGTAATGAAGAGGAGACTACGTATTGAAGAGGAGACAGTGTTGAAAGTCTATGGAAACCCTAAATTTCTGAAAACTACGACTTGCATTATGGGCGTTCTCTCCTATTTTCTGTTCACAACTGAGAAGATTGCTGAAGTGAGTTTCAGGCTGAAATAGCAAGAATATCTCCACGGGATAGATACAATTGTGAGGTCCTGTTGAGATACGATCTCGTAAGTCTAATTTCTGGTGTTATCCCGATGCCAGAGACAAACGATAATCACATTGCCTGAAGTGTTGGTGTTGTACGTATTGGAGACGGTTGCCTGCGTGAAGACCGATCTCTGTATTTAGAATTTGTTGAAGTTTGAAGGCTCCTTCCTTTCCATTTGCATGAAGGAGAATCGATGCTCTCCCTCATCACTACGATTCTTGTTGGAACGTGTGAAGAATATTGAAAGCGATTTATGAATGGAGACTGATATACTGCGTGCGTTGGATACTGATATATCTTACATATATTGCGTTGGAGACTGATATATATCTTACATTTATTGCGTTGTGACTAATATTGCGGTCTCCTCCATCTGTGAGTTTATATCTGCGTTGAGTATATGCTGTGTATTGGAGTTGAAGGCCGAGGCCCTCGCGTTGAAGAATAGGAGCTAAAGCGTTGGTGTGGCTGCGTTGAAGACTGAACCTGTGGAGCTGCCTGCGTATTGAGAAATCAAGCGAGCCTGTGTTGCTACAGCCTGTTGAAGACCAGCGTGAAGACCGTTGGAGACTCATGCCTTTTTCAAGAGCGTGAAGACTGCTACGGCGTTGATTGAAGCGTGACTGTGTTAATGGTGCTTTCAATGAGTATGTAGCATGAATCCTTTGAATCCCGGTGACTGGACTGTAGGTGAAGATTCACGCCATCTTTGACTGCGTGAAGGTAAATATTTTGTGACCATTGGGTTGCACAAACCCTAACTTCTGCCCAAACTTATATGCATGAAGTTTGTCTACAAATATTTGTCATATGCATAATATGGATATTGTATGAGTTCGTGGTTGCTGCTAACTGAAGCCTGGGTTGAAGACTGCTATGACGTTGGTGCCTGGAGGAGATAAGCATGGTGTTTAGGGCTTGATTTGCTTTGGTTCTTATATTTTATGTGGCTCTAATAGTTCTGTTGTTGGCGAGGGACTGTGCTTATTATAATTGTTTGGGATTGTGATCGTGGTTTGGTGTAAACATATGTCTGGTTTATCTGAAGATAATTTTTTTTATTTCCAGCTGCATTAAAGACCATAAAGACTACGTTGTAAATCACCTTGGCAGAGACTGTAGACCTGCAAGGTTATTGTTTTTCTATTTCTCTTTGTCATATTAAGTTCATTATTGTAAACTACACTAACAGTTGTAAAAGATGCAATCTATAGCATCTATAGTTGGTGCCACTCTCACTGGCAAAGACACTTATCCAGAATGGTGGAGGAAGATCAATTCTACCTTCATCTACAATGACCTTTGGGACGGCATTTGCGAAGGTAGCACAATAGAGACAGAAGCTGGAAAGCCCATAACCATAGACCCAAGACCTCCAGAATCTGAGAAAGAGAAGGCCATTTGGAGAACAAAAGACAAGAAAGCTTTAGCAGTAATCACTGCCACAGTCAGTGAAGAGGTGAGCCAGCACATATTGCCTGCAAAATCATGTTTTGAAGCACTAAAAACATTAAAAGATCTGTATGATTCACACTCTGAAATGGAAGTTATTCAACTAATGTTAAAACTATTCAGCTTAGAAGTAAAAGACAATGACCCCATGTTAGTTGCCTCTGAAATCAAAGCCATCATGCACAAGATTCAAGCCTCTGGTATGAAACTAGATCTTCCTCTTGCAACATTTGTAAAATCTTTGTATCCTTCTCACTCCAACTATCTTGAGTCGTTGCAAGCTAGTGACTAGTTCAAATCACTGACATTTGACATCCTGGTAGAGAAGATAGCTGACAGAGAGAAAGCCTTTGGTAAGAAGACAACCGAGCATTCTGGAGAATCACTTTGCTTTGCTCAAAAAGCAAAGAACCACACCAAAGACCAATCCAAAGATCATCCCAAAGGAGAAAGCAGCAAGAGAGGCAGAGGGGGTAGAAACAACTTCAGCAAAAGATCAGATTTGCAGTGTAAGCGTTGTGGAAAGACTGGGCACACATCAGATCAATGTTGGGTTTCATGGGACTCCATCAAAGACAAACATAACCAGAAGAAATATGACAATAAAAACCAAGATGCTAGTAAATCTTCTGATTCTGCTCATTGTAATCTTGGAATTAATGAAATGGCTTCACTTTCATCTTACACAGAATGTTGGCTACTTGATACTGGTGCAACATCACACATGACTTTTAGAAAAGACTGTTTTGAAGAACTTAATGAAATAATAAATGGCATAGTGTACTTTGCAGATAAGTCAAGTCTTAAACCAAAGGGAATGGGCACCATTCGACTGAAGATGCCTGGATTCCCTGATTTCTTGTTAAAGAATGTTCTTTATCTTCCAGAGTTGCAGAGAAGCCTGCTGTCCTTGGTGGAGATTCGACGGCGAGGCCATTCCATCCGCATGTTTGATGGAATTGTAGAAATAAGAAAGTCCTTTGACAACCAAGTCATCATGACTGGATACGAAGATGGGAAGCTGTTGAAGCTAAAGGGTTCATCTGCAAGAGTTCAGAACTATGCCTACCTCTCTCAGCATGGAGAAGGTAATTTGTCATCTAGTTCATTGTGGCATGCAAGATTTGGTCATCTAAATAATAACAGTCTTCGTTTGTTGAGAAAGAATGGTGTATTTGGTTTGCCCACCATTCCCAAAGAGAAGAACAAATGTGATGCATTTATATTAGGGAAACATAGTAAGCTGCCATTCCATGAATCTAATTTCAGAGCAAGTAGGAAATTAGAATTATTGCATTCTGATTTATGTGGCCCA
>LPNX010317419.1:42891-53751 GCA_001517045.1 Pseudotsuga menziesii | reverse complement strand
GGACCATCACGGAAGATTCCTAAATGGGCCACAAAGACACTTGAAAGTGTCCATCCGGATGAAGTTGGAAAGACAGGAACAAGAAGTTCGAAAAGACACGGAGGAGAAGCAAATAATTCAGGTGATGACATGGATGCATCATTTGATTGTGAATTTAATTTATCTGATAACTTTGAACCAACTTCCTTTGAAGAAGCTTCTACTCGAATTGAGTGGAAAGAAGCTATGCAGAATGAGTATGATGCACTCATGAAGAATGGAACTTGGAAGCTGGTTGACCCTCCAGTTGGAACCAAACCAATTGGCTGCAAGTGGGTGTACAAGAACAAATACATATCAGATGGCTCACTTGACAAGCACAAAGCGAGGCTTGTAGCAAAAGGCTATGCACAGAAAGAAGGAATTGACTATGAAGAAACATTTTCTCCTACAGCAAAATGGGCTACCATCCGTACCTTACTTTCTTTAGCTATTCAGAAAGGGTGGAAATTTCATCAGATGGATGTGAAGACTGCTTTCTTGAATGGAGACTTGAAAGAGAATGTCTTCATGTCTCAGCCATAAGGCTTTGTTGTGAAAGGAAAAGAACAAAAGGTAAGCAAGCTTGTCAAATCCTTGTATGGCCTAAAACAAGCACCTCACGCATGGTATGAAAAATTAACCGAGCATCTTTTGAAGTTAAATTTCGAACATTTTGATCTTGATGATGCAACACTGTTTATAAAGAAAGTTGGAAGATCTGTTGTGTATCTTGTGGTGTACGTAGATGATCTTTTGATGACAGGGAACAATGAGAGCTACATAGCATCCATAAAGAAAGACTTGAAAAAGATCTTTGAAATGATAGATATGGGACATCTCCACTATTACTTAGGAATTGAAGTCACTCAACATCCTAAGTACATATTCCTATCTCAAAAAAAATATGTTGGAGAACTACTAAACAAATTTTGCATGACAGAATGCAACCCTATCTCTACTCCAATGGAACAGAAAATGAAGCTCACATCAAGCGAAGGAAAAGAATTTGAGGACGCGACCAAGTATTGATAACTTGTAGGAAGTCTTATCTACCTTACAACAACTAGACCAGATATTTCTTATGTTGTTGGCATACTTTCAAGGTTCATGCATAAACCTTGTGAAGGACACTGGTCAGCTGCAAAAAAAGTTCTAAGATACTTGAAGGGGACTCAAGATGTTGGACTCAAGTACTCTAAAGTGGATGACTTCAAACTTATTGGGTACTCAAACTCAGATTTTGATGGCGATAAGGAGACAGGAGTATCAACTTCTGGATACACTATGAGTCTTGGATCAGCAGCTGTCTCATGGAGATCATGCAAACAGTTAGTTCCGGCAGATTCAACAACAGAAGCAGAATATGTGGTTGCAGCTAAAGCAACAAAAGAAATAGTATGGCTCAGGAAGATACTTGAATATTTGCAAGAAAAACAAGAGAACTCCACTCCATTATTGATCGACAATACTTCTGCAATCAAGCTGGCTAAGAATCCTAGATTCCATGATCGAACCAAACACATCAACACAAAGTATCATTTGATTCGACATCATGTAGAGGCCAAGACAATCCATCTTCGACATTGTTCCACAAATGATCAAATTGCAGACATCTTCACCGAAGCGCTTGGACGAGAAAAGTTTGAAAGATTCAGAAACATGCTTGGACTTACGAACACCCCTTCGGATTAAGAGGGAGATTGTTGGAATATAATCCGTCGGGATTATATTTTGTAAATAAATAAAGAAAACTGAATAGTTATGTAGGAAGCTGAAAAGGCTGGGCGGAAGATGAAACACAACTGTCATATGAATTGTATAAATATATGCATTAGCAAGGGAATAATAAGAATTTGGGAGTTATACCTATCAGTCTCAAAACTTAAATTTTGTGTATTTTGATGTAAATTTCCCTATTTACATCCTTACATACAATCTAAATCAACAAGCTTTCATACAATATAAATCACCAATCTTTCATATTTGGTGTCTAAATGTTTGTATTTACTTTGATGTACATGACTTTTTTTAAATTATTATTTTTTTAATATTTTATTTACCTTTTATATGGTCAAGTTATTCACGAAGTCAAAGGCCAAGTCCAAGCCAAGTCGTCATTTGAGGCCTCACCAAGTCTGAGTTTGGTAACTCTGCATCTAATAATATTGGGCAGACTAACTTTCACTAAAACAATATTTCACAACAAATAATACAATTTGTCACACTTTTATCCTGATTGAAGCAACATAAATTATAGTTGTATCGGATGAACTTGCAATTCAATGTCCTCTAGTCATAATTAAGTTACACACTTGCAAATATTTTCTTGACTTAAATCTCAGACACTGTCAATTTCAAACTTTTGTCGCTGCAACTAGGTACCTATAGTTTAGACATGACCAGAATGCTAAATTTTCAACCTTTATTTTATTTATATTTCAGAGAGTATTTTACTCCGCATTTGGCACTAAAAGGCCATACATCTTGGTGTGACATTGCAAATGACAAATAGGCAAAAAATTCAAGAAAACCCAGAATTCCAGTAACTGCCTCTGTCATAACATTATAATCATATTAGAGGCAAATTTATTAGCTTCAAACACCAACTTTTTCCTTTGAAGAGACTCCTAAATTTGGCCAAACCTATTTCATCGTACCAATGCATTCATTAAGGTTCAATTATGGAGACATACTTTAATATTGATTCATTAAGAACTACTACAGGATTAAATTAAAGATAAAAAACATATTTTGCATGTGACATCCATTCATGGGAGTTGGAACAAACTCTAAAACAAAAAACAGGAACACTGATATCCACCAAGATAAATCAAGTATATTAGCTTGCATAGAAATGCTACCCAGCTTTGAAAATGCTCCAGGAACATTTAAATGCAGAAACCAGGCCACATGCAGTATTGTACAATGTAAAAGTTGGAACATTGGAACTAGTATCCTTGACTCTTTTCTCAAATGCATATACCAGATTCAAGAATTCCAATATAAAACCAGGAACTTTTATTAATTTTCAACATCTAGAAACATTTCTAGTTAAAACTTAGGCTATGGTTAAAAATATAAGGTTATGTAAAAGGAAAAATGTGCAACCATCCATTGGACAAACAACTTCGATAATTTTTAGTTAGGTGAATTCATAATTATTTATCAAATTATCCCCCAAATATTTTCTGGGATTTCAATCACGATATCATCGTGTTTTGGACAATATCGTTGTAGAAAAATATTATAAAATTCCTTCTCAACTACAGCCTTAAGAACAAAATCATTATAAAGTAATGCCAGTGCAAAGAATGCCATTATTACATTATTCCCATTTAAAACATCATCATATGACATATTGCCTTCCAAGAGAGTAAAGGTAGCTGCAGTCTGCAACTCCAAGACCCCATAAACATCCACATGCATTGGTCTTGGCAGACTTAATGC
Source organism: Pseudotsuga menziesii (assembly GCA_001517045.1). Taxonomy (NCBI): domain Eukaryota; kingdom Viridiplantae; phylum Streptophyta; class Pinopsida; order Pinales; family Pinaceae; genus Pseudotsuga; species Pseudotsuga menziesii. Next base: position 50,283 of record LPNX010317419.1, on the reverse strand, counting down.
ATGAACGTCATATGGCTTCAAATAATTTTAACTAATCACAATCAATCACTGAGAAGGACCTGCTTGTGCACCAAGAATGCCGAGTGGACAAAAGCTAAAGCTTAGTGAAGTTGTTACCGAAGAGTCACGATCCTACTTAAAATCATGTACTTATAAAGAAATATTACAAAATTTATCCGCAAATTTACAACGTACTATGATTGAACAATAGGATACACCATGCTTGGTTTTGTAATCTCTCTAAGTACCAAGATACCACCTCCATGGTCTGCTCCTTCCAAACAATGTGAGAATGCCTTTGGTGCTAATCCTTGATAATTTAGATGAGAAACCACAAAAGGATCATTCTGCCAAAACCCAAAAATTCCAACCACATCCCTATTTGGCTTTGTCAGGGCACCAAATTGGTTGTAGCTACACCTGTTTAAGGAAGACATTAGAAGGACTAGCATCACATTCACTGGAAAACAACATAGGCTTACAATTCAATTATGTAGCCTGAAAGGGCAGGATTACTTTGCTTCTAGAAAACCAAAACAAGTAAAACTTAAAACGTCTGTTGACAAAGTGATTTACCATGACATAAGCATTGTTTGCTGTATACTGATTATAGTCCAATGCATCAGACATATAGTAACCAAGAGTACCACTTCAATCACCATACTCAAAAGGGTAACCACAAAAATGATTAGTATTGCAGATAGACTTTGAAATTTTATTTGCAGAGGTACATTTTGAATCTATACAAGACAACAATGAGGCCGTTGATGATCCTTGGGGATCAAAGAAATTAAGAGTGATTTGCCAAAAAAATGGAAATTGGCCACATTGAGAAAAAAACAAGCAGGTCAACTTAAATTATTTAAAAAGAATAACAAAAGCTATAAATTTTGTAGGAGATATTCAAATGTAGTTTTTTGATAAGAAAGTGTCTAATGTCGTAAATGCAACAAGAATACCCTGTTTATTTTTTTCTCTGAAAATGAATCTTGAAATAGAGCAGCCAATCAGTTTACTAGTTCTTCAAAATCAAATATTATGTCAAAGTGGCCATTTTACTTATTTGGACTCTAAAGCTAAGTTTTTACAACATAAAGTGGTTTATAAATTGCCTGCATTGTCCTTCAACTCCATTGTAGCATAACCCCTCTGATACTAAGGTAGGCCTCTAGGCTTAATCTATCACCACAAAAAATTTAATTTATTGCAAACTGAGTGAAAGTGAATAGTCCACCGCATGGCTTGGGGAAAATTTACTCGGGTACGGGGACTTGAGGTGGGAAAGTGCTCATGATATGGGGACCAATTTAGGTATCAACATTAGATTTTAAAATAAATTTGAGTTCAGAGGACCTCAAGAAAATAGAAATGATCCTTAGTAAACTGGGGCTCTCAAGTCGAAAATCAAATTTTGAGAAAGAAAAACAAGTATACATATGTAAAAAACAATGGTTCTTTGATTTGCAGGGGTTCTGAAATTATTTTTGAGAACTAGAAAGAGAGTAACACGTTGTTTCAATATGACGTTGAACTTAAAGTTCAGATAGATAGGGGTTCAAAAACCTTAAAACAATCGACGTACTAGGTCTCTGTACTTTAAATTTTAAATAGATAGTTGGTAATACCCATTTTCACAACCAAGATGATGTATATATAGAGAAAAAACACCTCAAACTGAAGATGACAGTTTAGACCTTATACTCAAAAGTGGCACCTGTGAACAATTCATTAGGAAAGAATCTGAAGATCAACATGGCAAGCCCAGGCAAACACTACAAATTTTGGACTTTCAGGACCATATGTGATACATCGACTCACTTGCATAGTAAAAAGATTAAAATTTGGACTTTTAGAATCATTTGTGACCCAACAACTCACTTGCATTGGAAACAAAATAATTTTTAAAACCAGATGTAAAACTTGGGTATCGGAACTTACATCTATAGGCATTGAAGAATATGAGAGCCTTATAAATTTCCTTGGGGTAATCATCAGGAGGAGGAGGAGGATGGTGATGTCTAGGAACCAATTTGACAATGAGCATCACCAACCCCGCTATTAATCTCGATAACAAAAGCTATATAACAATTCACTTAAACACAGTTCTGTTACATACAATGTGTTTTAAGCTTAAAGCAAGCTATTAAGATTCTAACACAAACTTTAATTTTCACCATAAGAGCTTACCAAGACACCGGTAGCCCATAACAGGAAATATCACATACTCTGCTATGAAGCTTTTAAAATTCCAAGACCCGCAATCCTCTAGGTTGTAATGGCAGAGAAAAAGTTTCCAATAATCGAAAAAATGTGAGCAACCCTAGATTATATTACAAACTTCATCTATTCTGGAAAACATGTCAACGTGTTATATTGTAACACAAGCTAGTGATAGTAGGTACCATGCCAAAGGCCCTAGTTTGGTCTTATCCGTGTGTAAGGGGTTTTGAGTTCGAGTTCTCACTGTAGATAGGGGAATCTGATTAAATAACGTAGCCTAATCAATCAATCAACATTTGATTGCCATGACAAACTTCCTTTGTAGGGGAAAAAGGAATTTATGGGGTAGGAGTGACACCTGACCTAGGTTCCTCATATTGCAATATACATTTGCCAAAAATGACTGGGGTAGGAGTGACACCTGACCTATGTAACAACATTGGATACTAAGGAATATCTTGTATGCGAAGAGATGAAATGAAGTCCACAAGATTCAAAACCATGCCCCCTAATAAGCAATTAAAAATGACCAAAATCCAGTTCTAGCCTAATAGCACACAAATGTTGAAATCGCATCCTATGCAAATGATTTTTCATCAAATGCAATCTTAAGGATGCCGATATCCAAGATTTCATAAAAATAGAACACGGACTTGGTTTGATTGCAATTAATTTACTAATTACTTACAGTAGATTGTTCAAATTTGAAACTCAAGGAGAATATAGCTTTGGGGCTACCGCAACTTTTCTAGAGGGATAATTTGATTTATACATCATTGTGTCATATAAAATTTGGTTTCTCTCTTTGTCCGTAATGGCGATCATAGTCAAAGTAGCAATTAGTAGAGAAATTAAGTTTGTAATTGACAATAAATTTTGATGGTAGTTCATACCCGTGAGAAGTTTTCCGGAAATTTCTTAAATAATATTGTATTATTGTTGACTACTTCAAAGAGATGATAGCTTGAAAAATGATGTGATGATTTTAGGATCAATCAAGCCTTGGTCTATGCGATATGGAGCTTAGCTTTAACAGTTGAATGACCTTTTCCATGGAAACGCTCATTCACCGTTGTGTCAAAGTAATGCAATAGCACATAAAATTTAATGTAATAGTAGATAAAGCCAAGGCAAAACTTAGCACCACACTCACTGCTGAGATCACCTCATCGTAGGGTCCTAGGAAGCGAAAACCGAGGATGACGTCAGCTACTTTTGCCCAATCAGAAAATAAAAAATTCAAATGTAAAAAATACAGACATTAATAACTATTAGCAACTATGGAAAAAATTTCAAATATTGCACTCTAGAGACATGATTAATACATCTTTGTGATTTATATATATCCCCTTGTTGGGAACATAATAATATGGCTTATACATGGGGATCAATGTTTATCAACCATGGACACACATTTAAAAGTGGTTGATATAGGCTGATCGAAGTATATAAGCCAAATTATTAATGATAATATGGCTTGCTAGTTGATGACAGGTGTGTGGGAAGGATATGGTTAATTATTAAAATTAAAATTAAAATTAATAATATTATTATTATAAAAAGAAAAAAATATTTAGAAATGAAAACATATAAAATGAATACTAGACAAGAAATAAACACTAAATAAATAAATAAAATTTAAATAATCAATAATAATATATGTTAAAATATTTATACCATCTTTTGGTACGATTGTCTTTAATTCATAGTTACACTTTAAACCAAGGCAACGAGGGTTGACCATTGTTTAGGCATGGCTGAATTTAGTGCATCATGGTTGACATAGCTAGGAGAACATGCTTGATGTTGACTATGATTGACATAGCTAGGAGAACATCCTTGATGTTGGCCATGGTTGACATAACCACTAGAACATGGGCAAACATTGTTTGAGGATATTAAGAAACCATATTAAAAAACCACAACCACATTTTTAAAAGTGGTGGATTAACTTTGAACCATGGTTGACTTCAATCCATAGTTGACTTTTAAGAAAGATGGTCTTCAAGCAATGGTTGACTTTTAAGAAATGTTAACTTTGAACCATGGTTGATTCCAATTCACACTTGACTTTTAAGCAAGGTTGATCTTGAATCATGGTTGACTTAAATCCAAGGTTCAATATATATATATAACTTTAATAAATTTTAGATGTGCTATTAGTTAAAAAAAGTACAAGATTGTCAAAACATAGTCTTGAAATATTTGATTGTTCACTAGACCTGTCCCAATTTTGAGATATCAAGGAAAAACTAATTCTTACATGTTTTCAAGACCATAGCAAGATCCCATATTTCATATAGATGTGCCAATCCCCAAACTTCAAAAACCTGTACAAAAATAAGTTGTAGACCCCATCTATAACTCAAATAAAAAACTATATATCCCACAACTTCAAAACCTAAGAAAATTAGAGATAAAAAATGTTGATAGAGCCAATATGAGTTTGTGAATTATCCAACAATTCTTCCCAAGAGGGAATTCCTTCTTTTCCTTCCAAAGCAGGCTTTGAGAGTTTATCAACCAACTGATTCTGTTCCCGATAAATATGCTTGAAAATTATATGACTGAAATTCTTAAGATCAGAAAGTATCGTGCCACACCAAGGTAATAATGAGACCACTTTCAGATTAAAAGCACCTTGCACCCATTTGATAGTGACCCTAGAATCTTCATAAACCCAAAGAGTCACTATACCAAAATTAGAAGCAACCTTGCACAAACATCGAAGAGCTAGGAGCTCAGTCTTCATGTTTGAACCTGTTCCACACTGTAGTTGAAAATTAAAACTATGAGAATTGTTTATAATTAATACAACACTGCTGCACATAGACCTAGATGCTCCATCAAAATAGCCAACAACATCAACATTTTGAATTTCCTTCATAACTTTGGGCTTTGCAATTAAAGCTTTCCTCATGCCAAACTCTTTTTCCATATTTAAAATATGCAAATAGATAGAGTTCCCGTAAATGTTCTTAAAAAATGCTAGTATTCCCGACATTCCAGATTTTCCAAGATATAATTGTAGGTAAAGTATGGTAATCTCTATAATTTTTATACCACAAAAAACAATTTTGATCAAAATTATCTCCATCCTAGATTCTAGGAATCATATGTTGACAGTAAAGCTACAATATATGTGCAAATGATCAATAGATTTTGCATCCTTTTTATACAAAGTGCATAAATTTGGCCCATACCAACCCCTTTTAATGAGATTTCCCCAGGTTTTCAGGCAATTTTGTAAAGCTAACCACATAAAGCATTTTATTTTCAATGGGATTTGGCATTTCCACATAATTTTATACCACCATTTATGAATAGTACTATAGTTATTATGAACAATAGCATGATAAGGTGCCAGTGATATTCCCAGTCATAGGATTAGCAGACCAAATCAAAGAATCTTCTTCTCCAGAAAGTCTACAACCAACAAAATTCAATCTTTTAATATACACTTCCCACTCAATGGCTTGATCCTGAACCAAGCCTGAAGCTTTTGCAATATACCAATAGGAGCTATCCCTCTTCAGCCAAAATGACCTTCTTATGTGAGCAAGAGTATAATAACCAATTTTTGTCAAATAGTTAGTGATATATGATGAAAGCTTGAAATCATCTCCGAGTCCTATAATAGGATCAATACCAACAAGCACATTCCTTCCATTTCCCACTTTCGAAGTGAGATGCTCACCAACCCAATGATAAGTTTTCATAAATCCCTTCCAAATTGGTGAAAAATTTCTAAAAATCTTTTTAGGCAATCTTATTCAATGTGTGAGGTTCATCTTTAAATACTCTCCATATAAAATTGAAGACCAAAGAAAGTTTCCCATCAAACCAAGCCAAAAACTCTTTAATCTTAAAGAGTGTTGAACCATGATATGTTTTTTATTCCGTAGCCACCGGAGCCCAATCTTTTGGCATAGAAAGCTATTACCTTTTTTAAGTTCCACCAGTCCATAAAAAATTAAAATTTTACTATAAACTTATTACAATTCTCTATCATAGACAAATATAAAATATTTAATTATAAATATTTTTATAAGTATATAATCTTCTCACAATACAAATATAAAATATTTATATTAATACATTAATAATATATACATCTCATAATTATATTAATATATTAATAATATATACATCTCATAAAAATAATGTATACACCAAATGAAATTTTCTCATAAATTTTCTTTTATTACATATGCTTAGATATTTCTTACCAAATTTGACTCTTTTGATAGACAGTTGCATAAAAAATAACGTGCGTGAATCATAGCAAGCGAAAAAAGGGCAAATGATTTGAAAGAGTTGCTTCGTCTTGAACTCCCGAAAATACATTGTTTTGCCGGAATTGAACTCGGGTTCTTTGGGTGAACACAACAACGGGGAGAACTATGTATAGTACAGATAATTTTGTAATTACCAATAAATGAGGACAAACAAACCGTGTACGTTTATTGGTAGGCATCGCATGTGTAACAGAGTCTTGATGTACGTGAATGATACTCCATAAATCTCTTTTGCTATGATTTAACGACTGACCATCAAATCAAATTGGTGCCGTGGAAACATGGTGGGCCTATAATCCAGAGGTTTAAGATAACAGATACCAATATTATTTTGTTAGTTAGTCTTAAACAACGGTAATTAAGAGGTAAGAGGTCCGTATTAATTTTTTTTCTCTCTAAGATGTTTTTGGTTTGGCTTATATCAACTGGATTTTGGGTATCTTTTTAATTAACCTACCTGAAAAAATTATAACTTAAATATTCTTCATTTAAAACAAAGTTAATATTTATTTAAATTTTGTATGTGAAAAAATTGAAACATATCATTAACTAAACAAAATGAAAATTTAAATAAAACTTAAACTTTTTTATTAGTTAATAATTTATTTTACAATTTACAAATTAACATGAATTATATATATTTTGAAAACAAATATATAATTTTATATTTTTTTATACAAATAACTTTTTCTTTCCTTTTTACAACAATATTACTATATTGTCAAATAGATGTAGCTTGGGTGGTTGGGAGGAATAAATGTTACGCTCTCCACTCAAGTTTACTCTTGTAAGTGACATGATGCTCTTGTGTATAGCCCTTTGTAATAAATGTGTGAATGATGAGCTGGCCATACCTTCACTCAATTTGATGAAC
>LPNX010317419.1:19581-42785 GCA_001517045.1 Pseudotsuga menziesii | reverse complement strand
ACCCTTAAGGATTTTCTTGTTTATTTTGAAATCTAAAAATTATATTTGATGGTGTTCATTATTCTTTTAAATAAACCTACAAAAACCACAAATATAAGTAAAAAATATTTTCAAACACAATTTTCGGAGCAATAAAATAACATTTAAACCCTTAAGGATTTTCTTGTTTATTTTGAAATCTAAAAATTATATTTGATGGTGTTCATTATTCTTTTAAATAAACCTACAAAAACCACAAATATAAGTAAAAAATATTTTCAAACACAATTTTCGGAGCAATAAAATAACATTTAAACCCTTAAGGATTTTCTTGTTTATTTTGAAATCTAAAAATTATATTTGATGGTGTTCATTATTCTTTTAAATAAACCTACAAAAACCACAAATATAAGTAAAAAATATTTTCAAACACAATTTTCGGAGCAATAAAATAACATTTAAACCCTTAAGGATTTTCTTGTTTATTTTGAAATCTAAAAATTATATTTGATGGTGTTCATTATTCTTTTAAATAAACCTACAAAAACCACAAATATAAGTAAAAAATATTTTCAAACACAATTTTCGGAGCAATAAAATAACATTTAAACCCTTAAGGATTTTCTTGTTTATTTTGAAATCTAAAAATTATATTTGATGGTGTTCATTATTCTTTTAAATAAACCTACAAAAACCACAAATATAAGTAAAAAATATTTTGAAACATTATCTTTATTACAACATAACATCTTATCTTCAAACAAATAGCAAATAATCAGTCTAACTATACCCATTCTGACCCAAAACAATGAGCATTAATTTAAAAATATTTTTTAATTATTTTGAACCAACAATGAGTATTAATTTAAAAATATTCTTTTAATTGTTTTCAACCAACCCCACTTTAACAGCTGGAATGTTAAAATTTAAAAATATTTTGAAGTATTATCTTTATTACTACATAACATCTTATCTTCAAACAAATAGCAAATAATCAGTTTAACTATACCCATTCTGACCCAAAACAATGAAACAATGAGCATTAATTTAAAAATATTTTTTAATTATTTTGAACCAACAATGAGTATTAATTTAAAAATATTATTTTAATTGTTTTCAACCAACCCCACTTTAACAGCTGGAATGTTAAAAATTAAATTCTATGTTTTGTGGTAAACTACTCCCGTTATATCCTTTGTTGGCATCTCTTCAATTTGTAAGTTACTTGCTAAAAAAGAAAAGTCTTCTCCAGAAAATAAGATCTTAAATAAAGAAAGTAATTTGTTTTTTTCTTTAATTCGTTTCCCACCTGCTCTCGACGACATCCTGCGAGCGAGTAATTTGTTGTTTTTATTTAATTCGTTTCCCACCTGCCCTCGACGACAGCCTGCGAGCGAGGATTTCGAAGAAACGAAAATCATAAATAATTTGGAGTGGGCGTTATCGAAGGTAACGTGAGGCTTGCTGTATACAACTTATTTTCTTTGAAATTAACACAAGTCCTCTGTGAAGAATCCAATATTTAACCATTAAAACACCGAGTTTGAAACTGGTTGGCATTGATGTTATCGAAAATAACGCGTCCATTGGAAGCTTGCTGTATACAACTTATATTCTTGTAAATCCTCCTTAAAGGATCCTAATATTTAACCCTTAAAGCACCGTTAAACGGGAACGGCGCCGAGCGGGGTAAATGCCTGATACTTGAAGGAATTTTAAAATCCCAGTGGTTGAAGATGGAATTCGACAGAAAATGTAGGTGAAATTCCACCAAAGAGCTGTAAATTTGAGCTGTGTTTGACTTGCCGTCTCTCGCACATTGAAAAATAGTTAAATTTTCAGGCTGTGAGCTGAAAATTGTTGTTATCTTCAAAAATATTTGAGTTATGTAAATTTACCAGGGAAGACAGCTTATGTTCAGCCTGAGAGGTACGCAACTGCAGCATTTTGCTTATTTCTGCATGATTAGCTGCGGTTGAGGAAAAGCTCTCTTAAGCTTGCAATGACGTTCCTAAAATTTGACGCAAGGAACGGCATTGGAAGCATTTTCGCAGTAAAGACAAGCTGGAGTGTTGAGTAATTCCGCTGAGTAAAGCTTGTAAAGCATTACTTATATATATGCCCGTGGCAGGAAAAGTTCGCCTACACGCCAAGTAAATCTTAATGAGAGTTCGACCTATCTAAATTTTTGGTTAGGAGGTGAAAAGAGTATTATCCTTTCACAGCAGGGGAAGCTTCAACTGGACGGCAGTTAACACCGAAAATTTGACATCTTTAAATTCATGAAAGATATTTTCATATCTTTAAATTTATGAATGAGGTTTTCGAATCTTTAAATTTTTTTATCTCCGAGGCAAAAAATTTGAAAATAAATTTTTAGTTTTCTTTTCCAATAAAGAATTGGCCGTCCGTTGGTGGCTTCCGGATTTAGGAAACTACAAGCTACCATCAGAAATGACTTGAATCTTGAAAGTTGGAGAAGAGAATAACGTGCAAGTTTTGCAAAGGAATTTTGAATAGGTGATCTTTATTTGTTACAATGACGCGCAATGATGATATAAGTAGGCGGTATGGTTCAGGGTGTACTTATAGAAACATATTTGGCTTTTTTCGTTACTGTGCAAGATCAAACAAGCCACCTGCACAGGCTGTTATGTCCATCGAAAACGTTACATTGTACGGAACATTAGATGTATGGATTTACGAGGCCATTGAATTGCCGAACATGGACCTTTTCTCCAAGAGGCTCAGACAATTTATTTCACTCTTTGATACCTGCAAGGCACCCTTCCAGAACCGGAAGCACAGTAGTGAGCATCGCAAAATCATAACCAGCGATCCTTATGTTTCAGTGAATCTTGGTGATGCCACTGTAGCCCAAACTCGTGTAATAAGCAACAGTCAGCATCCGGTCTGGAATGAGCATTTTCAGATTGAAGTGGCTCATTTAGTGGACAATGTGCGCTTTATTATTAAAGACAATGATTTTCTGGGAACAGATCTTATAGGGACTACGGCGATTCCTGCAGAAACAGTTTTAAGAGATCTGCCGATTGATGATTGGTTCCCTGTGTTCGGCCCCAACGGACAACCTCCTAAGCCTGGAACTGCATTAAAGATTGCAATGAAGTTTTATCCAGCGGAAACGAATCCATTGTACCAATACGGTGTGGGTTCTGGCCCTGATTATCGGGGGGTGCCTAATACCTATTTCCCACTTCGGATAGGCGGGAGGGTTTCCCTTTATCAGGATGCTCATGTGGAGAATGGCTTACTTCCAGATATTATGCTAGACGGAGGGGAGTTGTTTCAGCATAGAACATGCTGGGAAGACATATGCCAGGCAATTTTAGAAGCGCATCATTTGGTATATATTGCTGGATGGTCCATATATGAAAAAGTTAGGCTTGTGCGGGAGCCTACAAGACAATTGCCAAATGGATGGGATTTGAACCTGGGGCAGCTTCTGAAATTCAAGTCTGAAGAAGGAGTACGTGTTCTGTTGCTCGTATGGGATGACAAAACTTCACATGACAATTGCTTCTTTAAAACGGTACGTTAACTGTTGCAATGGCATGTTTGAAGTGGTTCTTGTGTCGACATTGAATTCCAATATTCTGTTCTTACAAATATGAGCTTCCAACAACAACAATAACTAGAGAATGTGATGCAGGACACACAACACACCCCTTGCCTAAACTCTCAGTATGCACAGCAACGGCTGGAAGCCAATTAAAACGCACAGCTCTCACAGGAGCAACACCAACAACATATATGCACATACACAGACAGCATACATGAAGAAACAGGAAGCACACGAATGCTTTTATAAGACTGAAATCAACTTACATGAATTTGACCGCAATCGGCTCCTTGCTGCATTTACAAAATTATACAAGAGACTAGCCCTTTTCTTACAGGATGCCTGCCGGTCTCAGTCTCCACTGGGCTTACAACAAAGCAGAGCTGATTTTTGCTCCACCAAAGGGATTCTTTTTGGCTGTAATGTTATGACGCCCTTTCTTCACCATCTTCTTCATTGTTCTACAATTTTACCCAGCATTCACAGCTGGAATCGTGTCCTATGGGTCAAGAGCTATGGACTCTCTCGTGTCCTACCCTTCTACGAGCTACAGGCTTGCCTTCTTCAACTGGCTCTCCATGCAGTTCTACTCAGGGCTGCTAGCACTGTGCGACTTCTTATTTTTGGCTGCCTCTCCCCTATGGTCAATATTTGTTATGCAAAATGAGAGCTTCACTCCCTTTTCTCTCATTTATATCTCTATCTTTTCCTCTCCTCTCTCGGATTCACACTATATCAAATTATTCCCCTGCTTCTCATGCTTTTCCCCTATATTCATGGCCTTCTGTAATTTTTCCACCAACCACTCGCCAATGGTGGTCCTAACGCCATGTGGGCTCCTTGTACCCCTTGCCACTCGTTGGCTTTTTCGCTGCGCTGCGAGACCTTTGGGCCCCTCTTCTCCGCATCATCCCTACGTTTAAACCAGTGTTTTAAAACTCTGACTTGGCCGAGGGTCAACTCAAAATTGACTTGGACTTGGCTCTGACTCGGGTCGGTTGGATTTAATGACTCTGTTTACTAAAAAAAATACATAAAATATAAAAATTTTAGAGAAAAAATTATATTAAAGATTCTCAATCATAATTCTAAATCATTAGAGACAAAATATGCAAAATCTATACCTGTTCATGTATATACCATGTAAGGATGAATATATCAAAATTGCAAACAAAATACATAATGAATCAGGCTCGCCACTCCAAAACCTGCAAATGATGCTCTAAAACCTCTAAATGCTCAATAAAAATAGTGTGAGGGGGAAGGGGGTCTCTTTATAACTTGCATTTAGAGTCCAGGGTCTTAGGAATTAGGTAAAATGTTAAAAAAAAATAAAAAAAATTCTATTTTCCCTCAACGTGTGCATGTGGGTTCTACCCAGTTCAGTTCAACCGACTTGGTATCAACTCGATATTGACTTGGTCAAGTTGGTATCAACTTAGCCACTGAGCTGATTTGATGGACGATTTGATTCGGTCAATGGTCAACTTGGTCCACTTAGTTGACTCTGAGTCCAAGTTGACCGATTTTTAGAACACTGGTTTAAACCTTTGAACCAAGCCCTCTCTCTTCCAGCCTTGCACACTCTCTCGAGTATCCACTTCTCTCCATTGTCGATCTTGAGGAGGGAGATCCGACAATTCACATCTATGCAGACCTCCCTTGTACTTCCTTTCCCAAACTCCTCAAGCAACCTTGCGAAAGACAAGGATCTTTTGGGGATGGACGATTCATATTTGCCACCATCACCCCTTCTCACTCCTCCTTTTGCCACATACACATTTCTGTTCACGTTGTTGGTGTTCGTTGCAGTTTGTGCAGAGATGATTGTGCATCAAACTATCTATGTAAATTTGAAAAGCATGACCTTGTGCTGAGGCCACATGCCAATGCCCAAGTCACTGCATTTTCCTTTAGGCTGATGCCACCTCAACTTGTACACAGCAGCAATCATTGCCTCTTTTTCTTCTTTCTCTTGCTCCACTTTTTAAAGCATTCTTGGTTCTGCACTTCCCTGTTGGAAGTCTTCTTCTGGCTCATTAGTCCCTACACTACTGCCATAATCTATCTAGTGGAGCAATACAACTCCACATCTAACTGTGCACATTCCCCTACTACGCTCCTCCCCTTTGCCCTTGCACTCAACAATGCCTTCCATGCTTCTACCTTCACTTTTCCCAGCAGCAACATCACTTTGATGCTGCAAAGTCATCACAGTATCCTCACATGTATCCTTCTTGTCTTCCCCATTGGCTAAATATGCTTGAAGGGGCTTCTCTACGAGAATGTTCTTACCTAGATCAGAGATTTATCAAATACACGAGATCTCTATGTAATTCTTCATACTTTCAGTGAAGAACAGTAGTCCACTTAGTTCTCTTCCTCTTCTTCTCTGGCTACAACCTTTAGGGCTGCGAGTTTCATCATGGTTGCAATTTTTTCAGTTTTTTTTGCTCTATTCTGTCCATCTTCTCACTTGCATGGACGTGTTCAGGTTCAACCAGCAAATTTGCCTACATGATCTTTTCTTCCTCATGTGCAACATTGCACATATTTCCTGTACCTACAGTCAAAACACAATAAACATTAAGGGAAATGACAGTTCCCTCATGCATCTCTTCCATAGGTGCCTTCTACATCATCACACTTTGCTGCAACTCAGACTTATTCGTCATTACTCCATCCTATGCTATCTTCAACACTTGATGCATGAACTGTGCATCATTTCTCCTCATTGAAATCTCTCCTCTATCACCACTACTAGTGGAGTCTCTCTTAGTGGATTCTGTATGCATGTCCACATACTAGAGTTCTACTGCATGTGCTTTGTTCTTCGAGACTGTATTATTCATGGCTGCAGTTTTCATGGTTGTAGGTTCCATCTTTGGTACAACATGTAGTGTCATGGAGCAATGCACCTCCATGCCAACTCCAGACATTCTTTGTTTCTCTTCTTCTTTACATTTGCACTCAACAATGCCACACCCTTTTCGTCACTGGCTACTATCTCTTCAAGCACCATTACCACATGATGTTGCATGTACATTAATGGGTCCTCAAGGCAATCCACTTCATCTTCTGCATTTTCAGGAATCTCATGATTGATTCTTTGCTGCCTAATTTCTTGCTGGTGGCTTTATTCTCCCTTTGTGCTTCAAGGCACAAGCACTTCTTCATAGTGCCTTTTCTCTTCTTCCTTGGCTGCAATCTCCAAGGCTGCAACCTTTATATCTGTTGCAACATCCTCCACTTCTTCATCTTCTTCTGCTGCTTTGTCCATTGTCATGCTTGTATAGACAACTTCGCTTCAACAAGCTCCCTTACTTCAATGGGCTCTTCTTCCTTATGTCTAGCAGTGAACATGTTCATGGTACCTGCAATCAAAACATGACAAAACACTTTAGGGAAATAAAAGTTCCCACAGATTCTTCTTTTGATGGCACTTCCTTTGCACTTCATCTTTTTTCAATTCAGCTCTTGTAGTAAAAGCATAAGAGTCAACAAAGGAATTAGTGAATTCCATGTGCAACTCTTCTGCTGATGCTTCTTCTAATTCTTTGCTTGGTTGCAAATCCAAGCCTTCTTGCACACAGGTTGCTGCAAGTTTACTCTCCCTCACTTCTTCATGGATGCTATTAATCGCATGGAATGTGAAATCTTCTTGCACACTGGTTGCAAGCTTCTCTTCTTCCTTCTCTTTGGGCATGCAATCAATGACATGCACCTCATCTTCAGCTATCTCCTCTTCAACAAGGAGACCTTTTGGTTCAGCTGATTTCAAATTCAGTTCACTGCCCTCATCCTCCCTTTATTGCTCTGCATGGGTCTGCTTTGTTGTAGACTTCTTCGCCTCTTCTTCCTTCTCCTCTGTTTTCTGCTATTTTTGGGACAACTTTTCTTCAACTCCATATGATAGTCATTGTGTTTCTTTAAGAGACATTTCTTCCCATTTATCTTCACTTTTGTAAATCAATTCGCTTGGATTTCTTCTCTACTGAGCCTTCTCCAAGGCAACTAGTCGTGCAAACAGTCTTTGCACCTCTTTCTTGACCTCATCCTTTTCTCTTCCAGGTCTAGTCTTTCCTCCATTGATTTGAGCAAATTGCAACTCCTCTTTGCAGATTTCGTCCTCCCTTTTTCTGCAATTATCCTTTGCAGAATTCTCTTCACTCGAACCTCTCTGTTTCTTCATTCTCAACCAATAGCTCTACCGAATTATTTCCCTGTTGGAGCTATCTTTCATTACATGCAAACTCAGATCTGCTCTTAAACTGTAAACATCTCACAGTGTCTACCCGGTATCCACTCTACCAGGGTTGTTTCTATGCTCCTCCAACAACTCTACCTAGCTCATTTTCTTTGCTAGAGCTAGCGTTACCACAAGCAAGTTTCAAATCTGTTAAACCTTAGTTTCTACTTCATTGTGTGCACTTTAACTTCACAACATTGTCTACCCAACTTCTTGTTGGAATTGTTCTTCTTCTCTCTATAAATATACCCAACGAGTAACTGGAGTTGTTTCTCAAGGACAATGTCTACCCAGCTTTTTCTTTCTCAGTGGATTTGCAATTCGGTGCAGGAACCCTGCATGTTCTGATACCGAATATGCAGGATGAACAACACACCCTGTTCTACCCTTCTTAGGGCTCTTTGGAGAGATGCACCCCTCTTGATGGAAGATTTTTCTGGGTTATGCAAGCTTTTTCTTAGTGTTCTTTGGTGAAATTCTCTTGTAAGGTGATGCTTGGATTTGTTGGTTAAACAGTAGCACATGGAGGTTTGGTTTCTTATCTCTTTGTTTGAATGTTGGTAGATGATGCATGTTCATGACTGAATGGTAGCCTTAGTGCTGCATTTCTTCTAGAATAGGCCATTTCCAGCCTTTTTGTCACCATAGCAAGAAGAGGCACGTCTTCTTGTAAGAGTCCTCTAGGATTTTTCGTTAGTTTTCTAGGATAGTTGTCTAACCTAGGATATCTTTCTCACTAGGTAAGCCATCCTCCCTATATGCCCTAGGTTGGGTAGGGATTTTGTTAGGGTTGCTTTCCTTTGTCTTCACATCTTTTCATTTTCAAAACCTAGTTTCTAGGGTTAGTTTTAGGTCTGCGAAATTTATAAAATTTCATAAAAATCAAATATTTGGCCAATTTAGGCCCTCCCAAAATTTTCGGGTCCTAAAATTCTGTGTCCTAAATTCGGTCCCTAAAATTCCATGCCTTAAATTTTCCGACCCTAAATTTTGGGAAATTTTTGAGCCCTTAAATTCCGTGCCCTAAATTTTTGGGCCCTCCCTAAAAACTCGACCTGCTCCTCATCCCTTTTTCCTCCTCCACGGTCTCCTTCCTAGGTCTGTAACAAATCTTTACTTTCACATTTCAGACCTTGACCAACTACTGTAAGGGCTGCCCTTACAGTGGCAACCATTCCCTATACCTAGTCTGCCATACCTTCCCTCTTGCTTTGGTCTTCTAAACCCTGCACACAAACAATCAAACACAGGTACAAAAGGTTATACAAGTGTAGGGTAAATCACAAGTAAAAGTGGGCTCTTCTCTACCTCATTTTCACTATGCAACCACACTTTATTTTGTAATTTAATCGCTGTTTGAAGTCTGGAAACACTGTGAAACTGCCAAACTAGTTGCTTATGTACATTGTTGTTATTTATGCCAACACATGAACATAGAGAATCATTACTGCTGTTATAATACTGATTTGTGTCTATTGCTACATACTATTTGTGATACTGTTGCTAATGAGTACATGCAACTTGCTTTCAGACTTGATGCAATAATATGGTAAATGCATGGTTATGCACACATTGTTGTTACTTATGCTAAGTTTGTAATGAATCTCTAAACAACTACTGCTGTTATAAATACTTGCATTAATGACTGATACTTATACTGTTATACATATTGTTTGGTAAATCACTTGTACTTTGTTAACATCTACATATCGTACTATTTGCACATCGCTATTTGGCTTATCCTTGGATAAACTTGCACAATTCATATGCATGCTTGTAGTACATCTATTCCACTTTTTTATTGACTCCATTAGGCACTAGTCACTAACCGTAAACACCTACGAGATATATTTGGTGTCTAAGTGTGTTTTGTAGAGTTACTACATAGGGCTCTCCCCTAGGAGGTTTCGACTTCTGAAGAAGTTTGGAGAAGTGACTAAGGTGACAGTGGTCACATTCTCCACATATGCTTACCGGTAGCTTGGACTGCCATTTCAACTGGTAACACACCCCCTCCCTAAACCCTCAGTATGCATAGCAAGGTTGGAAGCCAATTAAATCACACAACACTTGCAGAAGCAACAAGAACAAACAAGAACAAACAAGAAGCAACAATTGTTGTTATTAAACTGAAATCAACTTACATGAATTTGACCCCAATGGATTCCTTGTGTCTTTTACATAATTATACAAGGGACAAGCCCCTTCTTACAGAACACTCACTAATCTTAGTCTCGACTTTGCTTACAACAAAGCATAATTGAATTATGTGTGCAACAAAGCATAACTAAATTTTGCTCCACCAAAGGGATTCTTCTTGGATTCATTGTTGCAATCCCCCTTATCTTCATTGTCTTCTTCATTGTTCCACAATTTTACCCAACCTTCACAATTTGAAACATGGCCCCTAGGTCAAGAGCTACATGCTCTTTCTTCTTTATGAGTTACAAGCTTGTTCTCTGTCAACTTCCTCTCTTGTAATTCAACCTAACACTCAAATTTTGGGACTATAACTTCTTTGTCTTCTCCATGTTAGCTTTCAAGGTTACTCCAAAAGTGTTTACACCATGCTTTTGGGTGCTTCAAGAGATTTGGGGTACATGTATGCTTATCCTTTGGATGGCTTGTGATGGATTTGCACATTGGAGGTGGCTTACTCAGTTGTTGCTTGAACTTAGTTGGATGCTTGCATGATATTCTTCCTTAGAGCGTTGGAGATCTTCATATAACTTGGTGACATTCTACATGTTGACCAAATAGAGGAGGTCGCTTTCTTGGAGAACGCCCTACATTGGAGAAGGAACATTTAGCATTCAAGAAGATGGCATTTAGCCCTAGACAAAATTAGGTAGCTTGGATGCTTGTATGGAGGCATGGACTCTGGAGTTGACTTGGGGATGCCTAGGTTGTGACATGGTTCATGTAGGGTGGACCCAATGGAGCACATGGCTTACAAGGAGCATTGGAGTCATTTGAGTCTTGTAGGAAGAGGGTTGGACACATCTCATGGAGTGCCATTGCATTAGGGCATTGCTTGTGGACAACATCACCTTGGAGCTTGACATATGTACCCTTGGAGTGTAGTGGTCCACTTGTGCCTTTGAGGTTGTGTTACAATTATTTCTTTCACCCTAAGTGGTAAATCCCTAATTCACTAGGTGGTAGAAAAGAGGAACTAAGGGGGGGGGCACTGCCACCTCACCACTCTGCTATTTAGTGCTAATTTTCCTATAGAACAAGGGAGGCTTCCCTAAGACTAAGATTGCTAAATGATAAAAGTGAATGCTCAAGGGAGATAGATACTTTAGCAAAACGAATGGGGTTTGGGTATGGAATTAAAAGTGAGTGATGGTTAAGGAAAGGGCTAATGCCTAGAATCCGTTGGGTGCATGGGGTCATAAATGGAAAATCATGGATGAATGCACTTGCAAATGGAAGGGGGACATACATTTACTCTTGGATGATTATGTATGGTTGCAAAATAGAGCTTTTACAACTAGGACTACATAGCAAATGGAATGACTTCTTTACACAACCTTTAATGTTTCAAGCTAACATCAAGGATATATGATAATTGAAATGTAAGCAGAAATAACTTCCCTACTTCAAAATTCAACGAGGAAAATAAGATTCACCACACAAAGACATTCCATGGCATGCAATCCATAACAATGAACACAACCAAGAATTGCTCCAACATCAAGGCTCCAATAAAGATTTTCATTACTATCCTCTAACACCACAATATTTACAATAGACAAAGAGTCTCTCTAAAAACCATCCTTCCCTTGAGTGAAGTGAGCAATCCCCTATATGGGTTCCAACTCAACTTCCTTGTACAATAAAATAATAATTTTCCTTCCTAGATCTCCTATTTGCTCAACAAATATTTTCTAAGGATAACAAACTAATAATTAGATCCATTTCTATCTCCAAGGGAAATAACACAATAATAGATCTCATGTAACCAACTCTTTGAGAAGAATTCAACAAATAATAACAAAATTGAGTTTGTTAGAGCCACCAAGACCAAGAAGGTGGAGTGCTTTCTTAGGTGAATAAATTCTTTGACCATGTTTTGATATCTCATCCACAAATTTACCCTTTAAAATATCCTCAAGTGACGCATCCTCTGAGAATGTAACAAACTTCCCATGTGTGCATGCTTCAATGAATTTCCCAAGTCTTGATAGATGTGCAATGAATAACAAACTTGGACCAAGGATAAAATATTATTTTTAGAATAAGTAGTTTCTTGAGACAAGCGCTTGCCTTAACCACTTGTTACCATCTAAGTTGTACTTAGTTGGACTCTCAAGCGAACAAGAAAAGACGAACATATCAAATGTTCACTTCCGAGTTTAGAAGTCCATTCAGGCCTTCCAAGGCCCCTTTTTATTTTTTTACCACATGTTCATACCCTGCGGGGAAGTTGTAAAAAATGTGCTAGCATGGGTTTTTTGTAAAGGACTTGGCTTCCTAGGACTTAAACATCAATTTGAATATTCTAATGTATTTTTCCCTTATTAATTATATGTTGTTGAATAAACGACTTATAATTTTCGAGTATTTCACCTGCTCCTCCAAAGTTGGAATGGATGTCCTGATGGTTAGGCCTTAGGAGGTTATTAAAGTTCATGTGTCAATGTATATGAACATGCTAGACATTAATATCGAGTCGTATGGACATGTGCTACGTCCCCCCTAGGTTTATTTTAAATTTTGAGAAAAATATTTTTTCCCGTAAACTTAGTTTTTTTTATTAGTTTAATTGGGAAAGTTGAAAATGTAATAAAAGTGTGGTCTAGAATCTGATTTTTCCATGGGGGTGCTCGTTTTCACACTCAGAGCACCCACTTTCCTAAGTGTTTAAGTGATTTATTTTTCACTTATTTCACTTTTACTCAAAAAAGGTCAAAAAGTGAGCTCAAAATAGAAACAAATAAAAATATGAGAAAATGAAAGTCCACAATTAGTGGGAACATGTCTCAAGCATGTTGGCAAGTGAACTAAGGATGGAAGGCGACTCATTGAGAGACAAAAACGACTTGATTTAGGGATAATTGAAGAGGTGGCGACTTCACCAACTTGAGAGATGCGCCCCCTCTCTCATGCTTGACGTGTTGGGCATGTGGCACATTGAAAATTGGCGAGTTGGCTTTGTTAGGTGAGGGTGCATCTCCTTTGGAGGTGTGGCGCCTCTTCCTTTAACCACACCCACTCTCAATCCCTCAAATTACTCCATGACTCGCCTAGTACTCAAGAACCACTATACAAGAAATTTATGGTACAACAATAGTATACAAGAGTAATGTACACAACAAAAAATAAAAGGAGGTTTTAGAAAAATCTTGATTGTACACGATGCCTTTATGGGCATCAAATAGCTTCGCAGAAGAAAAGCTTGAGAAGTCGACCATTTACGGGGAGGACCAATTTTTCTCCATCCATGTTGTTTAGATAGAAAGAATTAGCACCCGCTAATTCATAGATTGTGTATGGCCCAGTCCAAAAGTGTCAACTTTCCATGCAAACTAGGCTTCTCTCTGTGCTTGTCCCATACCAAAACTGTATCCCCGATCTGGAAAGGCTTCAACCGAGATGATTTATCAAAGGTCCTTTTTACTTTCTTTGAATTCCGGATATTTTGAATCAGGGCCTTCCTTCTACTTCCATCCAATTCTATCAACTAATTAACCCTATTCTGAATAGCGTCACGTTCTGAACTGAAATCCCAGAGGAGCTGATACACTGGGAGCTTTAGATGAACAGGAAAAGTAACATCAAGGCCATAGAGAAGTTTGAAAGGACTTTTTCCAGTGGAACTCTTCTTCGTTATCCTATCAGCTCATAAGGCGTACTTGATCTTACTATCCCATGCTTTCTTGTTATCCCCTGTTAGATTTCTTAAGATTTGATTAGATTATCTAGGATCTTTATCTGAAAGAATAACAAGTACAACAAAATGCATAAGATATAAAAGATACATAAGACACAAATATTTTCATCGGGGAAACCATAAAGGAGAAAACCCCGCAAACTTCTTCAGAATAGTAAGATGATGATGATCAAAAGCAGTAATAAGAAATGTTCAGCAGCTACCTTTCTCTCCTCCTCTGATTGTCTCTCTCTCTCATGCGCCTTAGAGAGTGTGTGAGGTGTGTATAAATGAGGGAGAGCGCCTCCCTATTTATACCCTTTCAAGTCACTGACGAAAGAGAAGACTCGAGCCTACATGTCATCTCACATGGGGCCCACTTCTCCTACAGAGACCACAATTACATGATGTTACACTAGGGACTATTGCCCTGATTTACAATGGAGGTTGTACCTCAAGGTCTAGACACAATCTAGACATCCCGTAAAGGGGTAACACACATCCCCAATGGGGGTATAACAATATACAATGATAACATACATCAGAATTCTTTCGAAGTTACAAATACATCGACACTTCCTCTTAACTAGGAAGGTATTCTCTCTCTACACAGTCATCAACACATTTGGTCAAGTCTTCATCGCATCAACATCATCACGGAGTCATAGAGTCTTTATCATAGCTGCTGCCATCATCTTCTTATAATTTGACCATCATCCCATACTATCTGTCATCAGAAGTTTCTACAGTGCCAACCCTTTTTCATGTTGGTTGTAGGCCTAGTCTTCTGCTAGGTCTTCATCTTCAGTGCCAGCCCTTTTTCATGCTCGATGTAGGCCTAGTCCTCTGCCAGGTATTTATCTATAGTGGCAGCCCTTTTTCATGTTGGATGTAGGCCTAGGCTCCATGTAGTTCTTCATCATCTTTGCGAGCAAGCCATCAAGTAAGTACATCCCAAGACTTATCATATGCCTCTTGCAAAACTTGCAAGATCTCCCAGGATTGATTACATGCCTTGCAATACATGTGTACCCTACTATTACCTCATCATCTTCAGATCATCTCATCGTCACACAGAGCAAAACCCAGATACACATAACACAACACTCACATTCATCGTCATGGTAGGACAAACCTACTACCATTCGGAAAAGGCTCCAGCACTTACATCCACCGACATGGTAGGACACACCTACTACCATTCGGGAAAGGCTCCCAGCACTTACATCCACCGATATGGTAGGACACACCTACTACCATTCGGGAAAGGCTCCGACACATACATTCATCGGCATGGTAGGACACACCTACTACCATCCGGGAAAGTCTTTGCACTTACATCACGACCATGGGAGGACCAGCCTGCCACCATGTCGGAAAGGATTATGTGTATTTGCGTCTTCCTGACTCATCACTTCGCCTTGGAAGGAACCTCAATCTAAAGTACACCACGCTTCTCTCTGAAGTATTCAAACTTTATTTTGGCCATTTCTAGAATAGAATCACATCAGGACTGATTGCGTCCAAGGATAACCTGCGAGCTTCGCCAGGACTGATTACATCCGAGGACAACCTACAAGACTGATTACGTCTGAGCAACCTACGAGCTTCGCCAGGATTTTATGCTCAAACAACTTGTTTCGCCGGCTATGCTAGAACTCATCACTCCCTCTTTCGAGTGATCTCGATCTGGATCACATATTGGAGCTTCACTGCTCCTCTCTGCATCATACAAAAATGAAAGTCAGATCAATCAAATCAAATAGTAGCTTTCAAAAGAAACATACTACCTCACAAATAGCTGAGCAAGTAGCAATATATTTTGCCTCGGCTGTACTCAACGCCATGCAAGACTGCATCCTGCCAAACCAGTAGCCCAAACTGGATCTCAAATTGAAGAAGCAAACCAAGGTGCTCTTCTTCTCAGTGGCGCTACCAATTTGAATCAACATAACCAAGCAAGTTAGTCTTATGATTCGTATCATACTTGAGTCCATACTCAACTGTACCCTTCAGGTACCTTACTGCATGCTTTGCAACCAGGTGAGCATCTCTCGGATCCGTCAGGAACTGACTCAGGTCGTTCACAGCAAAGCATGTGTCTGGTCTTGTATTCGTCAGTCACATCAATGAACAAATCATCTGACGATACATCGTGGCATCAACTGTCTCTGATGAAGAATCATTCAATAGATTTAGGTTCGATTCCATAGGTGTGGCCATGGCCTTGCGATCCATCATCTCGAACCTCTTCAGGATCTCCACTGCATACTTCCTTTGTCCAAGGGAGATTCCACCTGCATTCTGCCACACCTCCATGCCTAGAAAGTAGTACATCATACCCAAGTCCTTCATCTCGAACTCGGTAGTAAGTCTCCTTCTTGCATCTTTAATGAGTTCCTCTTTTCCTGTCAGGAACAGGTCATCGACATATAACAGAAGCATCACTGCTCTTCCGCCTTCAACTTTGAAGTAAAGGTTGGAAACTGTTTTACTCTCAGTAAATCCTAGAGCCATCAGTAAGCTGTCCATCCTGTCGTACCATGTCGAACTTCAGGATCTACTGTAGTCACTCCCTCTGAAGCGGAGCATCATTCTCCCTTTGCCTATCGTACTCTATGTATTGAAACATTCTGTAATGGAGTGACAAGTAGCTTCCTCTGCTACTAATATTCTATGTATCCATCTAGGGTCACTGGATACCAAGATCCTCTATCTTTGAACTTTGTTGAAAAGTTCTTCTCGCACCCATCTGTGAGCTCGTCATCCTCTATAGGCTTTCATCTTCAATCTTGTAGCAAAGGTTAAGATTTTCATCTCTCTAGGTGATCTTCAAGCTCCTTATGTAACTGTAAGTTCTATCCCATGGGTGCCTTTTGAGCTCGTACAAGGCCTTCTTTAATTTGCACATATGAGACTGCCTGTCACGTGTCTCAACTCCCAGTGGCTGCTCTACGTATACTTGACTCGTCACTGGTGCAAATGTCTTTTCATAGTCTATGCCTTCTTTCTGTGAGAAGCCTCGTGCTACAAATCTTTCCTTGTATCCCACGATGCTACCATCTACTGTATGCTGGGTCTTGTAGATTCATATGGAAGACACTACGAACTTCCCTTCAGGTCTCAACACCACATCCTAGACATCATTCTTCTTGAATTGGTACTCTTTGATCATAGTCTCCTTCCCTTTCTTCTTGGCTACTTCTTCATAGCTGGAAGGTTCTGCATCAATGATGTCGCTCAACAGTGTCACATAACTAGGGTGTGTTTGAGGCCTCTTGCTTTCTTTGGAAGTCTCGTCATACTATTCTTCATCTTGTATTATTTTTCGTGCCCAAGGTTGTCTTCATCTCTCGAGGTGGATCTACTGTTCTCTTTATATTCTTCTGAAGCTCTTCCTTTGTCATGGTGTCTTTGACGCGAGAAGCTTCAGGTTCCCCTTCTGAATTGTCGTTATTTGTTCTTTGGAATGATCTACGAGTCTAGTTCAGTTGCATGATTAGAAACATATCATAATTTCCAAAACATATTAATAGTGACAAATATATGTCACATAGCCATGCGACTATTTTAGCCAATGCTACAACATTCATCCATATCATATATACATACAATAACTTGTAGATGCATTCTACCCTAATGTTATTAAGAGTGTGTACTACTCCTAATATGCCAACAAAGAGGTTTCAATCTAGATAAGTAGTAATGGAATGTTGTACAACATCATTGACTTCTTACCCATCATGTGCAATTCAGTAGTATAAATGCAAATACTCAAACATGCATAACACATCAACTGAATATAAACAAATGCATAACCCAACAATATCATGAAATGACAATTGAATACTTATCTTTATTTGTTTCTTGGGTAGACTCCTTGAGCCTTCAGCTTCATCATTTTCTTCATTAATAACAACATCATTTCTTATCCAAATGCTACGATGCATAAGAGGTTCTTCAAGAATTGAATCCTTCATATTCCTCATCGCTTGAGGGATCTTCTTTGAATTGTGAGAGCTTGATCTTCAGTTGCTCCCATCTTTTTTTCTCTTATTATGAGTCGAGCTTCTTCTTGTGTGCACTCTTCCCAGAGTCTGCTGAAGGTAATCAGTTTCTTCTGGCACACTTTCTTCGAATGAATGAATCCCATGATCTTGGGAGACCATTCAAGGTGGTTATAACAATATCTTATTCTTCTTTGATTGCTTCGTCATATTATCGAACACTTCCTTTTGGTGTCTTTAAGGATGACACATGAGGGATGAGATGATCTTTAATAGAATTTGCAATGATTCTCTTGGCTCCAGCCTTAGTCTCATCTCCCTCCGGCTTTTAGAACTTCCTTACTGGAATACTGATCCAAGTCAATTTCTTCAAGGAGGTCTTATACTTCCATACTCGGAAGTTGTCAGCTTCACTAAGCTTGTCATCAAGCTGGTGTGATTAGTCATTTTGAAATGAGAACCTCAAATGTAAATAACAAAAAATTAGATCTTACTGATTTGAGGTGTCCGTCCTGGTATTGGAGCTGGCTGATTTAGGGTTTGTCAGAGAAACCCTAATTTTCAAAACTTGGAATTTCAAACTTCTGATTGGATAGAAAGATGGGCCTCTTCAAGGAGAGCTGTCCAATGTACTCCTTTTCTGAAAACAGTGAAAGGATGCTCCCGGAACAGGAAGCCCTAATTTTCCAGTTTTTTCTGCAGAAATGATTGATATTGATTCTGCTGTATCTCCGAAGTTTCGTATCCTTAAAGTCTGAAACTTATCACTATGATAGCCTGATAAGTCTTTTTTCCAACCCCAAAGGTTAGAGCAGAAATGGATTCTCCAAGTGGGACTTATGCTAAGTTTCCCAAGGTGACTGTTTTGGGGATTGTTCAACATAGAAAACTTGTACGGACTTCCGAGTGTCACTGTTTCACATTCTAGGTCTGAAAAACGTACCATAGAAACTACAGTCCGTGCCCTACCTGCAACATCTTGCAAAATTTTGTTTGGACCTTCCTAGCCCGAGATATAACAAATCTCCCTAGGTCACCTGTTTATGACTATATTCTGAAGGAGGCTGGTACCCTGATTTGGAGGAACCATATCTCCTGAAGTATAGTGAATCTGAGGCTGAAACTTTTACACAGTGTACAACATGAATTTCTCTTCGGCCTGTAAAAGTTTCGGCTTCTTATCATTCTCCAATCTCGCGTTATAGCGAAAGTGCTAGAATGACTTAATTCAGTCTTCTAGGGTTTTCAGGCATGAAACCCTAATTTCCATTAGCTGCCATTATAGTTGTATTTCGGCTGCACAGTGAAACTTCTCTGATTCAGAAACTGCTACCACCAATAGATGCGCCCTAGTGAGGCAAGTTAGCCTAGCCCTCCTTGCTTGATGATCTGTGGAGAGAACACCTTCAACTAGGAAGCCCTAGTTCCTGCAACTACACAATGCCTTCTTTCAGACAGGATCTGATACCATGTTAGATTTTCTTAAGATATGATTAGATTATCTAGGATCTTTATCTGAAAGAATAACAAGTACAACAAAATGCATAAGATATAAAAGATACACAAAACACAGATTTTCATCGAAGAAACCATAAAGGGGAAAACCTCGCAAACTTCTTCAGAATAGTAAGATGATCAAAAGCAGTAATAAGAAATGTTCATCAGCTATCTTTCTCTCCTCCTTTGACCGTCTCTTTCTCTCATGCGCCTTAGAGAGTGTGTATAAATGAGGGAGAGCGCCTCCCTATTTATACCCTTTCAAGTCACTGACCAAATATAAGACTCGAGCCTACATGTCATCTCACATGGGGCCCACTTCTCCTAGAGAGACCACAATTACATATTACATGATGTTACACTGGGGACTATTGCCTTGATTTACAATGGAGGTTGTACCTTAAGGTCTAGACACAATTTAGACATCCCGTAAAGGGGTAGCACACATCCCCAATGGGGGTACAACAATATACAATGATAATATACATCAGAATATCTTCTGAAGTTACAAATACATCAACATCCCCAACTGTTTTCTTGATTATGGTCATTAAGTTTTTGTTACTAGACTCGGCCAAACCATTTCCTTGACGATAATAGTTAGATGAATGGGATAAGACAATGTGATACTTAAAATAGAAGGAAGACATATATGAAGAACTGAAAGCTGGACCATTATCTGTTGTTAATTTGGCTGGCACACCGAATCTAGTGATGATCTTGTCTTCAAGGAACTCCTTGACTACATCATCTGTTGCCTTCTTGGTGCGTATAGCTTCAACCCACTTGGTAAAATAATCGGTAGCAGTAAGGATCCAAGAATATCAATTGCTAGAATTATCCTTAAACTTGCCGATGAAGTCAATTACCTAATGCTGAAAAGGGGCTTGGTGTTACCACCTAAGTTGTACGTAGTGGTTTTTTATCAGTGAGCCTGGTGAACCGGACAAAGATGATTTGTTCGGACTTCAGAAGACCTTCGGAAGTGCTTTTGGGAAGTGCTCGTTGTACTATATCACATGTTCATACACCATAGGGGAGTTGTAATAAAATGTTCTAGCATGATAGTGTTTGTAAAAGACTCGGTCTCTTAGACTTTATTTGTCAATCCGATCAGCCTAGGGTGTTTTTTCCCTTGGTTATAATTGGTTGTTGAATAAACTACTGGTAATTTTTGAGTTTTTCATTCAATACCTCCAATGTTGGGGTGGTCTCATTCAATACCTCCAATGTTGGGGTGGTCGGCTTGGCATTTAAGCCTATTGAGGTTATTAGAGTCTATGTGTCAATGTATAAACATGCTAGGCATTATGGTCGAGTCATATGAACATGTCTAAGTCACCCTAGGTTTTAATTTTTTTTAATTTTTTAATTTTAATTTTTCCACAAAACTTAGGCTATTTTTTAATAGTCTAATTGGAAAAGTTGCTTTTGTAATAAAAGTGGGCTCATAAATCAGTTTCAGTCATGGGGGTGCTCATTTTCAAGCTCAGAGCACCATGTAAACCCATAAACCCACTTTTCCTAAGTTTTGAGTGATTCTCCCATCACTCAGGTCAGAAAACCCAAAAAATCAAATATTCATTATTTTAATTGATAAATTAATTAAATAATGGAGAAAACCCCAAATCCTAAATCAGTGGGATTTGCTCCAATTTGACTAAAATCAGTCTCATCGACTTGAGATTGACTGGAGCTGACCATTCCTTGACTGAAGGAGGTGACTTGGACTGAACTGGGAGTGCACCACAACATGCAATCTTGGGAATTGCGCCCTCTCTCTCCTCCACACGTGTGGGCCCATCTGGATGAGTTTTGGTGGATGCTTCAGTTAGGAGGTTGAGGTGTCAGTCCGATCAGCTCTCTGATTGACAGTTGCATTCAGTGAGACTCAGATCAGGCTCAGTTAGACACAGATCAGGCCCAGATTGACTCCACATGCAGCTGCAATCTCTCTCTCCTTGGGAATTGCGCCACCCATGGGCTAGATTTCCAGTTTTTGTTATAAATAAAGCTCATTTTTCCTCTTCCAAGCTAGTTAGAACTGGATTGATGTGCTGTTGCTATTGTATTGTGTATTATTTTGGAATAAAGAAGCTTTGGAGGCAAGATCTATGGTGTAATGCTTTTCATGTGTGGATGGTGATTGTCAAGTGCTTATGAGGTATAATCTGTATTATTGATCTTTGTTTTTTTTTGGTTAATTGTTGGCCTTGAAGGAGAGAGCTCCCTCCTGTTGGGGTAAGAGATTATTCTAGTTTGATTTATGCTCTTATTGTTTGCTTGTTTCAGATCTCTTGGAGTTGCATGTATTTTAAGTTTAATTGCATTGCTTTCTAATTGTCTTTTTCCAGCAACACCCATGATTTAACCATCTGTTTGTGCAAGGATTTCTAAGTTGTAGGTGATTTCACTTGTAGAAGGCGTTAGGCTAGCTTGCATCTTCCTCATCTTCAGGATCTTTTGGAGGACATAGTCCCTCGGTATTCCACCAAAGCAGACTCCAAATACCAACATTCTCAGGCTTCCAACACTCTTTCTTTCTCTTCCTCCTTCTAAAATCAAATTTTTACTTGGTTACTTTGTTTACAAGCTTTGATATCATTTAGATCTATTATCTTAAAGTAAAACTTAACATAGATCTGTTGTCTCAAGGCTCATAATCTAGATCTCATTCCTAAAAGTTTCATAAAGCATTCTAGATCTAGTTCAGGGAAATCGTCCGTTTTGCATGACAATTTAAAGAGAATCCGTAGTTTGCATGCATTCGATTACCGTTTTCTGTTTTTAAAAGATAAAATCCAGAAATCAGTGCACATTACATTGGCTGCCCCAAAAGAAAGCCAAGACTCCAAGGAAAGCTTGGTTCCGTTTTCACCGTTTTAACTAGTTTTAACTTAGTTTTTTTGGTTTAAAGTAGGGTGACCCAAAGGTAATTTCAAAGTGATTTTGGGCATATTTCATTCTAATAAGCTCGTTGTTTTTTTAGCAGGCATAACAAAAAGAGAAGAAGTTGCTGTTCGAAAGTGGCTTTTGGGCCATCCGAATCCCCCCAGGGGTCTCCCTTTTTTACTGTAATCTTTAATTTTGGCATTTTGTAAAGCCTTGGTTTCATTTTGTATAAGAACCAAGAGGATTTAGATACGTTTTTTGATATTGTAACCGCTGATAATAAAAATTATTTCTGAATAGGCTCTTTCGAGCCCATTCCCCATCCCCCCAGGGGGGATTCGTGTCCTTTTTTTTTCAGTTTTTTGCAATTTCTTATTTTTCTTTGCTCTAGATTAGTTTCATTGATGCAGAATAATATGCTTTGATTATTTTATCATATATTCCATATTACAGTATCAAAGTAACTTTAATACTTACCCCACGACTTTTTGATTGACCTGAAAGGGGAAAGACATGCGTGGTAGGACTAATTAGAAAACCTGTGGTTTGCTTCTTTTTTGCTGCTTATCTTTAATTTCCGCAAACAGTCGTTCTAAAATCAACCCCCTCCTTGATTTCTTGATTGAGGTCCACTTGGACCGAAAGAGGTTCTTGGAGGGTTTTTCTTTCTAATCAAAACACATCGTTTAAAATTTACTAAAATTGACAAGACTCCGGTGTGCATGCTCTGCACTTGGCTGCGGTTCGTCCGATTAGTCAAGCTGCATCAAAAGCAACATGAGTGACTAGATTAATTAGGATTCACCTTCCCCAATTAACCACCATCAGGTGAAAATCCAACGCCTCGGTCAAACCGTAAACGATGGCAAAATACTCAAAGGAAGTGGGAAGTCCTGGACAGTGACCTTGGGGCATTGATCTCTGTTACACCTTCGTGTGTATTATGAACACAGTCTCAAAGACTCTATTCGGCCCACACATTCCTTGTAGGTAGTCGTGAAGGTTTATTTTTGGACATATTCCAAGTACCCCTCGAGTATATTTGGAGTCCCTCCTTGCCTAATTTAATCCACTCATATTCCATATTAACTTAAAACCTACCAAGAGGCAATTGCAAAA
>LPNX010317419.1:3005-19532 GCA_001517045.1 Pseudotsuga menziesii | reverse complement strand
GTGCTTTATTGTGCTCATTTTTCATTTTGTCATCTATGGTTATGTATGGTTAATTTCAAACTCCTAAGCAACTATCTCAATTTAACATCATCATACTAAAGTAATTTGCTTTAGTAACTTAATAGGGTCTACCCCCCCTTGGCTTTGTTAAGAGTTGAGCCTAAACGAATGAGTCAAGAACAAGGTGACAGCCTTGACTCGAGACTTGCCCCCAAGGACACACCGAGTTGCTTGAAGATTTCTGCTACGTCCCCCCCAGGTGTGTGAAAGGCGGCAACACTTGGGAAACTCTTGGCTGAAGGGGAAAATATTTCATCTTTTGATTTCATCTTTTGCTTCTTGGTGAACAACTGGCCTGGGGGCAACTTCTGACAAAACTATGCACATCTGAGAAAAGGCTTGACTAGTAATAACCTGCTCTAAGGATTTGGTGGGCTGTTGCCTTTGCTGCAAAATGTCCACCACAAAATCCCGAGTGGAATTCAACCGTGAGTTTTTTGGACTTTGGTTCTTCAACACATCTAAGTACTAGACCATTTGGGTTTCTCCAGCCCATTCCATTTTGTGTTATTCAGTACTTAGTTGCTTTTAACCATAATGCTCTTCGCTTATGACCAATTAGGTGATCTAGGCATGTAAGGTTATGAAGGAAAATATTATATCTGCATACCAAGGCTGCTGCTCTAATCTCTAAAGCTCGTTTGATACGATTTGTTCTGGAATATTATATTGACAAATCATTCCTAAGGTTTTCTCATTCCCCTGAGTTAACATTTTAGCTAGGCCCTGTCCCTTAATTAACTTAGCGGGTTTAATCTCCAAGTCATACTCTTGAATATTTGAGATCCATTTTCCTCTTACGCTTAGACAGTCTTGTTGAGATAGGATGTCTTTAATTGCTGCATGAGGTACGTATCCAACAATTTTTGAGTATCCAACATAAGTATAAAGTGTTTATGGGACTTGATAAGAGCATATGCCTGCTTTTCCATGGTGGTATACTTCAACTCTAAATGTTGCAAGGCTCTGCTCATAAAGGCTACAGGCTGCTCTTGTCCCTCGCTAATTTTTTGAAGTAAGATACCAGCAATGGTGTCTTCTGAAGCAAAGGAGAATATTTGAAACTCCCTAGAGTAATCTGGACTGACTAGAATTGGTGATCTAGCAATAACATCTTTGATACATTTGAATGCTTCTTTTCCTTCATGTGTCCATTCAAATTTAGCATCCTTTTTTAAATGTTTCTGTAAAGATTTCATTAATTCTGCTAGATTTGGAATGAACCTTCTGATAAAATTGATTTGACCGTTGAAAGATTGGAGGGATTTCACATTAATGGGAAAAGGGACATCCTTTTTAGCTTTCACCCTTTCAGGGTCAATCTTCACACCATCCTTTGAGATGATGTGACCCAATAACTTGCCTTCGTTAATGCCGAAGATTGACTTGGCGGGATTCAATGAAATGCCATACTTACGACATCTTTCAAAAACCTTCTTTAAATGTTTAACATGGTCAGATCTTTCCTTAGAGAAAATTGTTAAATCATCCTGATATATCTCAATAGTTTTAACTTTTTCCTATGATCTCCTTAAAAGCAAAGTCCATAGCCCTCTGAAAAGTGGCACCTGCATTCAACAAGCCAAAAGGCATTCTTAAGAACTTATAGGTGCCTCAAGGTGTGGTGAAAGTTGTTTTGTGTTGATCCTCCTTGTTAGCCAACACCTAATTATATCTAGAGAAACCATCCAACATGGACATCATTCTAGAACAGTTAGTCTTTGTAATAAGGTTTCCATGTCGGGCAAAAGGTAATTATCTTTTAAGCATGATATATTAAGATTCCTGAAATCGATGCATATCCTAATTGACCCATTCTTCTTTCTAACAACTACTAAGTTGGAGCACCATGATGAATGTCTTGTAGGTTCTATGATCCTTGCTGTTAACATCTTCTGTAATTCTTTCTGAACAATAGGGGCCAACTTAGTATTTATTCGCCTAAGTTTTTGGCGAAAAGGTTTTACTTCTTTAGCTTCCTCTTTAAAGGGAATAGTGTGCTGGAACACATCTTCTCGATATGCTTTGAGTTGATCATAACTAAAAGCCAATACATCTCTATATTCCTTGATTAAGTTGATTAGTTCATTTCTTTCCTTTTTCGAGGTGCCTTTTCCAATTTTTATTAACGTAGGGTCTTTATTTGTGCCGATATTTACTTCCATATAATCACCAACTTTAGTTGTTTCTTTTTTATTTTTATGTTTATCTTGTCTGTCGAAAATCTTTTTTAAAGATATAAGACCCTTCGGGATCTGATTTCTGACATCTTTCTCATGTTCTTGATACTCTTTACCCTCTTTCTTATAGCTAAACTCACAATCCTGAAACTCCTGAAGGTTGTGAATGAACCTTAAAACATGCTTGTTATCATAAAAAACCTGCCAATGATCTATCTTATCGAGAATTGAAGGCCTGAAATTAATCTCCATTTTACCATTCCCACTAATCATCTCATCTAAAGGTTGGAGGGTGGAAGCTGCTACTGCCAACTTATCCGCTAAAGTATTCTGTTCTCTAGGGATTTCTTGAAGATTAAGTGCATCAAACCATTCCATAGTATCCCAAATAACATTCCTATACTTCTTTAGTCTATCACTCTTACATATGTATTTGTTTTTTAGTTGGAGGATGGCTAAGTCAGAATCACCTTTAATATTCAACATTTTTATACCCATTTCCTTAACAGTTTCTAATCCTAGAAATAATGCCTCATACTCAGCAACATTGTTTGATGCTTCAAATTCCAATCTAAAGGCAAAGTTGTAGATTTGTTTAGAAGGAGAAATGATTACGATTCCTGCACCTTTTCTAGCTTTGGAATATGCCCCGTCGAAAAACATTTGCTAAACTTGATCAACCTTTTCATTCTTAATATTTTCTTTAATAGGGGCCATGAAGTTGGACAAGATGGCATAGTTTCCAAAGTTGTCAGTGCAGTACACAAATTCATTTCTAGGTTTCTTAGGATTTTCTACATGTCGCTTTCTTTCCTTTTCCCTGTGAAGTATAACCCTAGTGTTCTCTGATGCGGGTATAGTTGCGTATGTCCAATCCATTTGGATGTGTCCACCTAGAGTTGCAGCCCACTTTCTGGACAAAAGCATTCCCCAATTATTTGGGACATCAATTACTAGAACATCCATTGTCATATCGATGTCAGGATACTTGGCCAATTTTAGTTGCAGGTTTAAGATTATTCCTACCACATCAACTTCTCTTGCATCCATTGCACAAACATTGTGGTAGGGTCGTGTGATCGTTAGATTCAATTGTTCCATTACCTTTCTTGTGATTACATTTAATGAGGCACCTGAATATAACATGCAGTTATGAAGGAGGAGATTATTAAATATAAGAGAGACATAAAAAGGTGGGTGATCTTCTCTTCTTGGATCAACACTGTGAAGGACTATAGGCATATCCTCAAGGACAACAGGAAAATCTTCAAGGATGGCATTATTACTCGAAAGAGCAATTTCTTTGACAATGTTATGATTACATTCTAAAGCTTTCAACGATTTTTCTTTTTTGACCAAGAATCTGAAGGATTTTGGTTGCATAAGCTGAAACTTTAACATTATTTAACCACATTCCCATGTCAAGTTTGATTCTATATCAACAAGGGGTTCATAACCAGAGGAGTTGTTACCTTAGGTTTATACTGCTTAGCTAGTGTGGACTTCTCCTTTCTTTGGTAAGTAGCACCCTTGAATCTAGCATTCTTCATCTCTAAGACCTTCTCATTAGTATGCTTTTCAGCATAATGTTGAGTAATGAAATCCTTCTCCTGACTATAATCTACGACCTCTTACCAATGTTGGTCTGACAAAGGGTAGGCTTGGCCTACCATATTCACGAACTCAGGTTTGCTTGACGATGTATTTTAACTACTAATTTCAGGGAGTCCATGTTCCATAACTTGATTTGCGATGTAACAAGTAGTTTCCTGATGAAATGAAGAACACGGTCTACAAAAAGGTATTACGTCCTCTACCATGTTGGATGAATCTAACTGGTTTGGAATCCTAGGCTCTTGAGTTGATACTTTCTTCTGGTACATTTGATTAGGATTTTGTTGAAAGATTTTTGGTGCATGAGAAACATGATTTCTCTCCATCATAACCAACCTATTATGAATATGATTTAGTTGTGCAACATGATTGGCCATTTGTTGGTTTTGATTAGTTACCAAGGTTTTCATCATTTCAGACATTTCCATCATAGGATCTTTGGATGATTCCTTGCTCTTTGACTCGACAACTTTTCCTTTAGAGTCTTTGTTATAGGAAGAATTTCCTTTAGCGAATCCAGGGATGTTGGACTTACCGGATGATTGCATATTCTTTTCAATTTTTTCGGCCAATTCCTGGGCTTATTTTAAGTCGACAGGTTCTTTATCTCTTAACTGATACCTCAAATCTCCAGTGAATGCTTCAATATAATAGATGAGGATAGCAACATCATGCGGCTTAATGTCTTTATGAAGGTCAGAAATCAGGTCCCTGAACTTCTTATTGAATTCATCCATAGTTTCATTATCCATCTTTTTAATGTTATGGAGAGTAGCAAGCTGATGCCTTGGTTCCTTATTTTCTCCCCATTTCTTCTTAAAACCCTCTAGGAATTCATTAAGTATTTTATATGAATTATCAACTAAGTCAAGGTACCATTCTCCAGCATCTTCTTCTAAAGATAAAGCAAAGAGCTTCATTTTTACGTCAACATGGTCATGGGCAGCTTGATTGCAATAACCAACTAAATGCTTGGAAAACTTCTGAAGATGGGATTTAACTGTGATGGCATTGTTGCCTTGAAATGTAGGCAACTTCTTGATAACATCATTCGGAATGGCACGTGGAGCACTTGCTATCTGAGAAAGGTCAAGGGGTTTGAAAAAATCAGACATTTCTTTTGATTGATAGATATGACTCTCTACAAATAGATGATGGATATCTGAGAGGGATTGGGACCCTAAATCTTCAAGGATTCTACGAGAAGTCTGTCTATTCAATCTCCTTCTATAAGCCCTTTCAGGCTCAAGGATGAGATCAAATACTCCTTCGGAGTTTCTTCGGGTAAAATACCTTGGAGGGATATTAAACAGTGGAGTTGCCAGATGGATCGAGGTTTTTTTAATTTATTTTTTAAAGACAAGATCTATCATTTTTTTTTTATCTTTTTATCTTTCTGAAACAAAAGGAAAAGTTAAGTCGTACTCGGGAATAAAACAATCTATCCCCGGCAACGACGCCAGAAAATGTTGCCGCCTTTCACACACCTGGGGGGGGACATGGCAGAAATCTTCAAGCCACTCGGTGTGTCCTTGGGGGCAAGTCTTGAGTCAAGGCTGTCACCTTGTTCTTGACTCCTCCGTTTAGGTCAAATCCTAACGAAGCCAAGGGGGGTAGACCCTATTAAATTGCTAAGGCTATTAAGGCCTAGTGAGATGATGATGAATGAGTTATTTAGGAGTTTGATAAAAAAAACTAACACAAGATATTGCAACAGAATTAGAACACAACAACATAAAGATCAATATATGATATATAAAGCATGTGGAAACATATGATTATATCAAGTTAATTTATTGTAACTTCGGAAGATATTCCTAGTAGTATTGTATTCCTCCTTCGGGAGATGAGTTTGGTTTTGTCAGTGTCATTGAAAGAAGCAATGTAAATCTCCGAATGTAAGTCGGGTCATTAGTACCTAAGTGTCATTATAATAAATGCTATTTGTAATGTCCAGTTGGACAAGTCGGCCCTGACAGCTAGTGAAGTCGGCTCCACCAAGTTAGAGGTCAAGTCAACAGAAGAGTATAAATAGGAGGCGCCTCCTTTCATTTGTACTCACTCACTCAAGCTATTCTTAGCGAAAGAGAGAAGCAGTAGTGCGCTAGAAAGAAGGGAGCAACTGTTGTTTGAGTTTTACACTGCATTGGTTGAGTTCTCTATTGAGGAAGTTTTGCGGGGTTTTCTCCCTTGTGGTTTCCCCGAGGAAAATCTCTATGTTCTTGTGTTCTTATGTTTTTGTGCATGTTGTTCTTTCAGTGATCTTCTAGTGGCTAATTGTTTTAAGATATCATCTAAGCAATTATAAAGAAAAATCAACATGGTATCAGAGCCACCCTGAAAGGAGACACTACACAACTATGGTTTGTTGTTCTTAACAAATCCCTCGACAGATTAACCAGAAAAGAGGGCTCCTCCAACTCGCCTTTGAAGGGCGCATCTTTATGTGGGGATAGAACTGAATTCCAAGAATTTTCAATTTTGGACATGTTACTACTGCCAGGACAAACTAGGGTTTCAGTTTTCCTAGGGTTTCATCATCAATCTCAAAAAAAGGAAGATACATTCTACCTCGCCTTAAGAGGGCGCATCTTTTCCACCACTTAGCTCCACCTGTGATCCCAGCTGCAAAATTAGGGTTTATACTCCAAACCCTAGGACCTCAGGAAGATGGTGAGTTAGGAGCTGCCTTCTGCAAGTAAGTATCCTTCTATCTATTTCCATTTGAGGTTCTCAGTTTTCTAAAGATGACAAAGAATACAAAGCTAGATGAAAAGCTTGAAGGGGATGAAAACTTTCGAGCATGGAAGTACAAAACCATGCTCATCCTCCAAGAGAATGATCTAGACAAATTTGTGAAAGAGGAAGTGAAAGAACCAGAAGAAGTTGAAGCTAAAACCAAGCACAAGAATGATATGATCATAGCTAAAAGAATCATAGCTGATTCAATCAAAGACAATCTGATTTCTCATGTATCTTCCATGGAGACTCCAAAAGAAATGTTTGATGCCCTATCAGGACTATTTGAAGGAAGAAACATTAATAGGAAGATGACCCTGAGAAATCAACTCAAAAATGTAAGAGCTTAGAAGTCAGAGACTATGCAATCTTACTTTACAAGAGTAGCTCAAATCAAGGATCAATTAGAAGCCATTGGTGACATGGTTGAAGGAGCAGAAGTTGTAATGACAACTTTGAATGGCTTTCCAAGAGATTGGGAAGCTTTCATTCGAGGAATTTATTCAAGGGGGAAACTAACCAAATTCCGGAACTTATGGGAAGAATGTGTCCAAGAAGAAGAGAGGATAGCAACCAGAGAAGAAAAACTAAATGACAATGAGGATTAAGCCTTAACTGTCCATTCCAAAGGAAAAAGAACGAGTCATGACCATCCTTCTAAGACTCGAGGGTTTAAAAGACCCAAGAGAGATTTCTCAAGCTTTGAATGCTTCAACTGTCACAAGTGAGGACACATTGCAATTAACTGTCCCATGAAAGCAGAAAGACTCAAGTAATAGTATTAATTTGAAATATGGAATGATGAAATCTTGTAGCATTAAATCAAGTATACTATCCTGCAGATCAATAAAACAAACTAAACTAAATAAAAATAAAAAAAATGCGAAAAAAAACAAAAATGGGAAATCAACGCGGTCCCCCTTGGGAGGATGGGGAGTGGGATCGGAAGAGACTACTCTAGATGTTTTTATTATTAATCGGTTACAATGCTTAGAAGAAAATAGCACTTGTTTCTTATACAGGACGAACCCAAGGGTTTACAAAACTGACCAAAAGTGAACACGGAAAGTGGGGACACTCCTGGGGAGCTCCGGATGGCCCAAAAGTCAGCTTTGGGCAACACCTCATCCTCTTTTTAGACGGACTTGCTAAAAACCAGCTAGCAATATTAGTTTAAATGTGCCCAAAAACACTTTGAAGTGTCTTTGGACAATGTAAAATTTTTTTTCCTAAGTTAAAACTATGTACAAAATGCAAAAAAACTAAGAAGATTGGGATTGAAACCCAGCTTCTTAGGGTCATGGACAATCCCTTGCAGGGCTGCCAATAAGGCACTTGATTGCTAGATATTCTTATTATACTCAATGCAAACTACTTTAAGCTAGCAAGCTAAAAATATCTTTGAAATGCTTGCGAAGAAAAGTAGATTTGATACTAGATCTAGATGAAAGAGAGATCAACTTTATGAAAATTTAGATCTAAGCACCAAATACAACACTTCTGTAAACTAGATCTATGGAAGATATTTATCTTAAGCATGTAGATCTAAAGTATGGAAGTAAGTAACTCAGTAATCAAATGAGAAATTTAATTTTGTAATGGAAGAAGGTTAGGAGCCATGGTAAAAAGATTTAGCAATTGAAGATCGGTTGAGGTGCTTCAAGAGGACAATGTTTCTTGAAAGGTGAACAGAGAGTAGGAGAAACAAACTAGATCTCCTTCAAATCCACCCAAGAGAAACTGTTATCACCCGCCTTGTAGTTTCCTGTGTGAGGTGGATCCAGGATGGATGGTAGAGGGGCAAGTAACTAAGGGGTGGAACCACGACTGCCTAGACTCCCAAATGGATGTTTGTCACGCCAATCAAGGCAGCCTTCACTTTATGTTATTTTAGTCCAAGATAACAATGGGGGAGACCCCAGATCTGCTCCCGACAAGAGAGATCGGACCTAGACACCAGAAAAAGATCAGATGGGCTTCATGATACTTAAGGTGCAAGGTGAATGGAAACCCTAGCTCTAGGGTTTAGGTACTAGCAACTGGTGAAGATGACCACTGTCTTGGGAAACGTAACTGTGACAGGGTGAGCAAGAACAGAGTTGGGACTGTCTAGTACCAAGGAGACAGACTCAGTGAAAGATAGTTGATTGGAGTTATCAATGAGTGTTGGCAAAGAGAATGGGAGGAGATCTTAAGGGATAGGACTAGCGCTAGCTAGGAGATCAGTGCCTTATGTGTATTGGGAAATGGAGCCAGCAACAACCTAACGTTTCAGTGAAAGCACTTGGGACACACCACTGCAAACCATTCCAGCCATGTTCGGGGTGTTTAGTTTAGTTTATTAACGCCGCTTACTGGTTAGATTTTGGAAGGATCTATGGACCCAGAAAATAGTTGGTCTAGAGAAGCTAAGGTACAGGAAAAACCAGCTCAATGGATGGCTAGTGCTAGGGCTTGGAAAGACATTTGTAGTTCTAGGGTCACTTGGAGGCTAATAACTCAACGTTGAAGGAGAAATGAGGTCAGGGTGACCTGATCTACAAGCCCAAATCAGAAAATCAGCAGAAAAATTAGATCCGGACAAAGTCAAAATTTGATGAGGGGCTAGGGGGGCTGAAAACCAATTTTTCAGATCTAGGGCAAACCAGAAAGAACTAGCTTAGTGTTGGGGGTGTTCTGGAATGATTAAGCCCTGATCTATCAGCGTTTCTTGTCAGATTTAAGAAAAAGTCACTTCCGGAAAAGTCCAATTTTCAGTGAGGGCGCTAGCACTGTTTTAGTCAAAAACTCAGATCTAGGTCAGACAATCAAGAATTTGGACAGCGACAGGGTTGATTTGGACTGTGTGGGATCCTATCTATCCGTATGTGAAGTCAGAATTCAGAAAAAATCAAAACCCTAGCAGGTCAAATTTTCAGTGGTGGGTTATGCAGTTTTCTGGCAAAAAATCAAATCTAGGTCAAACCAGCAGGAGTTTGACCAGTGTTGCAGTTGATTTGGTGAAGGGGAGGCCCGATCTATGAAACCCAGAAATGGTTTGGCCAAAGATCGGACAATTCCCAGATTTATTGCTTTTTAGGGTTTTTAGTATTTTAGGAGTTTTCAGAAAAATTTGAAGTAAAGCAAGGTACAATGGAATAAGATCTGAAAAGAAGAGACTTAGTTGTTAGATCTTACCTGGAAAAGCTTGTAGAAGTCTTTAACAGTGGTGATCTTAGCTATCTCGATCAATTTTGGAAGATCCTCGTGATTTCTATGGCATATGCAAGCTCCAAACCACCAATGCGCCCCCTACCCTGCATGAGCAAACGTCAACCATATCAGATTTGCTAATACAAGATAAAGAAACTGAATGCTACAAGAAAGTAAAACGAAGTAATCATAGATCACAATGAAATTAATGAAAACCCCCTGATCTAAGACGAAAAAAACCGAGCGAGTTGAGGTCCCCCTACAAAAACGCTTCAGCCAAAACGCCCTCCTGTAGACAAAACAATGATAGCAAAAAATATAGATCTCACAAGAATTTCCACAATGCTAGGAAGCTGAAGATTTTCCAATCACCATTTGAGAACATCAGATGCAAAGCAGATCCAGAAAATTTCCACATAAATGTCTTTCTATTATTCAGATCTGTTACCACCTAAGTTGTACTTAGTGGTTTTTTATCAAGCGAGCCTGGTGAACCGGAGAATGATAACTTGTTCGGACTTATGAAGACCTTTGGAAGTACTTCTAGGAAGTGCTTGTTGTACTATATCACATGTTCATACCCCATGGGGGAATTGTAATAAATGTTCTAGCATGATAGTGTCTGTAAAAGACTCGGTCTCTTAGACTTTATTTGTCAATCCGATTAGCCCAGGGTGTTTTTTCCCTTGGTTATTATTGGTTGCTGAATAAACGACTGATAATTTCTAAGTTTTTCACTCCATCCCTCCAAAGTTGGGGTGGTCGGCTTGTCATTTAGGCCTATTGAGGTTATTAGAGTCTATGTGTCAATGTATAAACATGCTAGACATCATGGTCGAGTCATATGAACATGTCTAAGTCCCCCTAGGTTTTTTCAATTTTTCAAATTTTTTGTTTTTTCAGTGTTTTTTATTAAAATTTAATTTTTCCAAAACTCAAGATATTTTTTAATAGTTTAATTGGAAAAATTGATCTTGTAATAGAAGTGGGCCAAATAATCAGTTTCAGTCATGTAGGTGCTCATTTTCAAGCTAAGAGCACCTTGTAAACCCATGGACCCACTATTTCCTAGTTTTGAGTGATTTTCCATCACTCAGGTCAGAAAGCCCCAAAAATCAATTATTGATTATTTTAATTAATAAATTGATGAATAATGGAGCAAATCCAGAATCATAGATCAGTGGATTCTCAGCCGGTTTGATTGAAATCAGTCAGATCTGAACCAGATTGACTAGATTTGACAAATCCTTGATTGAAGGAGGTGATCAAATCAGATCCAGAGTTGATCTTCAGCATCCTTTATGGGGAATTTTGCCCTCCCTCTCTCCTCCACACGTTTTTGGCTCATCTGGATGAGTTTTGGTGGATACTTCAGTCAACAGGTTGAGGTGTCAGTCAGATCAGCTCCCCGATTGACAGTTGCACTCAGTGAGACTCAGATCTGGCTCAGCTAGACACAGATCAGGCATTGATGGACTCTCCTTCAGCTGATTTGATCTATCTCCTTGGGATTTGCGCCCCCCTTAGGCTGGATCTCCTGGTTTTTGTATATATCCAGGCACAAGCTCCCTCTTCTAGTCTAGTTAGAGTTGGATTGAAGGGCTTGCTATTGTAATACTGTTGTAATCTTTTGATTGTTGAAATAAAGAAGCTTTGGAGGCCAAACGGTGTAATGCTCTCATATGTGTGGATTAAGCATTGTCTTACGGCTATTGATGTTGCCGTCTTTTCTCACAATTTCTACATCTGAACCCTGTCTGGCTTGAACGATTCAGCTGAATCAATAGGAGTATAGTTGGGCAAGTAAGGTTACTTGTTTTTCTTATATCTCATAGCATATATGTTAGAAGATCTAGATTATACATGTTTAATAAGTTTATTTGCATGTAATTCTTGTCTCTTTTTCATATATATATCCAGACCTCATGAGATTTCGTGCAGGATTGTGTGTTTAGCTTTCAGGTAGCAAGGATTGGACGAGCTGTGGATCTAGTTTGACTCCACTGCACATCCAAAAGCTTTGTGAAGACATTGCCCCTCTGTATTCCACTAACAAGTTTCCATTGCAGATCTGCTTCAGCAACAAGCACTTCTCTTCTCCTTTTCCTCCTTCAAAATCAATTTTCTTACTTGGTTACTGTGTTCGAAAGCTTTGTTATCATTTGGATCTGTTATATCAAAGTAAAATTTACATAGATCTGCTATTTCAAAGCTCAAAGTCCAGATTTTAATTCTGAAAAGTATCATTAAGCCTTCTAGATCTAGCATAAGGAAATCGTCCATTTTGCATGCCAAGTTAAAGAAAATCAGTAGGTTGCATGCTCTAGATTTCCTTTTCTGTTTTAAAAAGATTAAATCCAGCAATCAATGCATATTTCATTGGCTGCACAAACAGCAAGCCAAGATCTCAAGGAAAGCTTGCTTTCCTTGGTTCCTTTTTCACCTGTTTAGCTAGTTTTAACTTAATCTTTTTGAGTTAAGGTAGGCTGATCCAAAGGTACTCTTAAAGTGCTTTTGGGCGTATGTTATTTTAACATGCTTGTTGGTTTTTAGCAAGTGTAACAGAAAAGAAAAGAAGATTCTGTTCGAAAGTGGCCTCAGGAGCGTTCAAATCCCCCCAGGGGTCTCCCCTTTCACTAAAATTTAAAAATTTTGCAAAGTTGTAAGATCTTGGTTTCATCTCGTATAAGGACCAAAAGGTTTCTGATATTTCAGTTTGCTGATATTGTAACTAATAATAAAATTAAATCTTTTGAGTGGGCTCTTTCGAGCCCGGTCCCCATCCCCCCTGGGGGGATTTGCGTCTGTGTCCCTTTTTTTTGCTTTTCATTTTTTTTTTGCAATCTAGCATAGTTATAGTTTGCAGGGTAGTATACTTTTATTTAAATCATTTCCATATTCCATATTTGAGATTTCAAAGTAATCTTAATACTTACCCCACGACTTCTCGATTGACCCGAAAGAGGAAAGAGATGCGTGGTAGGATTAATTAGAAAACCGGAATTGTGTAGCTGTGTCTTCCTTTTCATCATTTGTTTCTTCAACTTTTATAAAATTAACCCCTCTTTGATTCCTCGATTGAGATCCACTTGGATCGAAAGAGGTTCCTGGAGGGTTTTCTTTTTAACAAGAACATCCTTTTTAAAATTTACTAAAATTAACAAGACTCCGATGTGTATGCTCTGCACTTGGCTGCGATTCGTCCGATCAGTCAAGCTGTATCAAAAGCATTTGAGTGACTAGGATAATTAGGACTCACTCTCCCAAATTTACAAACCATCAGGTGAAAATCCAACACCCAGATCAAACCATTACGGTGGCAAAATACCCAAAGG
Organism: Pseudotsuga menziesii; assembly: GCA_001517045.1. NCBI lineage: Eukaryota > Viridiplantae > Streptophyta > Pinopsida > Pinales > Pinaceae > Pseudotsuga > Pseudotsuga menziesii. The sequence continues at coordinate 6,412 of LPNX010317419.1, read as the reverse complement.
AAGTGGGAACTTCTGAAAAGTGACCTCGGGGCGCCGATCTCTGTCACACCCTAACGGGTGCGTTATGAACAATAGCCCCAGAGACTCCATTCAGCCCACATATTCCTTGCGGGTAGCCGTGAAGGTTTAGTTTTGGACATACTCTAAGTACTCTCGGGTATATCTGGAGTCCACCCCTTCGCCTAATTTTAATCAACTCATATTTTCACATTAACTTAAAACGTACCAAGAGGCAATTGCAAAACATTCACTCCAAGCACGTGCAAGTACATTGATTTTATTTTGACTCCATTCTAAGGCACTGGTTATTTTCTTGCTATATATTTATATTGTGTCTCAGCATTGTGCTTTCGTGCGCTCATTTTTGTATCTTGTCATCTATGATTGTTTATGGTTAAATTTCAAACTTCTAAGTAACTCATTCAGTTTAACACCATCGTACTAAGTATTTTAGCCTTGGTAACTTAATAGGGTCTACCCCCCTTGGCTCCATTAGGAGTTGAGCCTAAACGGAGGAGTCAAGAACAAAGTGACAGCCTTGACTTGAGACTTGCCCCCAAGGACACACCGAGTGGCTTGAAGATTTCTGCCACGTGACCCAGGTGTGTGTAAGGCAGCAACATTTTTTGGCGCCGTTGTCGGGGATAAATCTTTTTATTCTCGAGTATGACTTAGCTTAACTTTTTTCTAAACAACTAAAAAGACAAAAACTTTTGATTGATCTAGTCTTTAAAAAACATAAAAATTAAAACTCGATCCATCTGGCGACTCCACTGTCTAACATCCCTTCAAGAATTTCTACCCGAAGAAACCGCTGACAATTATTCAATCCTCTCCCTGATCCCGAAAGGTTTATTAGGGAAAGATTGAATAGGAATACTTCTCATAGAAACTTTGAATATTTAGGAGACCAATCCCTCTCAAATATCCATCACATATTCGTAGAGAGTCATGTTCATCAATATCAAGAAATGACGGAGTTATTCAAACCCTTTAACTTTTCTCAGATAGCAGGTGCTCCCCATGCCATTCCAAAAGATGCTATCAAGAAGCTCCCCATATTTCAGGGCAATAATTCCATTACTGCCAAGTCTCACCTTCGAAAGTTTGAAAAGCACCTAGTTAGTTATTGCAATGATGTTGCCCATGACCACGACGATGTCAAAATGAAGCTCTTTGCCTTATCCTTGGAAGATGATGCTGAAGAGTGGTACTTCGACCTAGATGATGATTCATATAAAACTATTAGTGAATTCCTAGAGGGTTTTAAGAAGAAATGAGGAGAAAAGAAAGAACCAAGATATCTACTTGCTTCCCTTCATAACATAAAGAAGATGGAGAATGAAACCATGGATGAATTTAACACTAAGTTTAGGCGTGTGGTTTTAGACCTCCCTAAAGAAATCAAGCCAAAGGATGCCTCCATCCTAATATATTACATCGAAGCTTTCACTGGTGATTTGTGGTACCAGTTAAGGGACAAAGAGTCGACCGATCTAAAAGCTGCTGAGGAATTGGCTGAGAAAATAGAAAAGAATATGCAGTCTTCAGAAAAAGCCGTTGAATTAGAAGAAAAGGGAGCCTCTAAAGATCCCATGGAAAATGTAACAGACATGATAAAAGACTTGGTTACTAGTCAAAACCAACTTATGGCAAATCAGTCAGCACAACTGAATCTTATGCACAATAGAATAATCACAATGGAAATAAATAATGGACCTAGGAACTTTCAGCCTAGGCAGAATCAGATGTATCAAACGAAGTTTCCTCAACAAGAGCCTAGGATTCCAAACCAGTTAGACTCACCTAACATGGTAGAAGAAGTAATTCCTTGGTGTAGACCTTGTGAACAATTCTACCAAGAAAGCACTTGTTATGTTGCAAATCAAGTCATGGAAGATGGACTTCTCGAGGTTAGTAATCAGGAAACAACTTCAAGTGAGCCTGATCATATATACATGGTAGGCCAGGCCTACCCTTTGTCACTAGCTAAACAATACACACGTAAGGATGAAACCATTGCAGAATCTTATAGTGAAACTTATGATGAAAACTGTAATGTACATGATGGGACTCCTACGTGTTCTCCATATAATGATGACAGTCTGGAAGGTTTACTGCCTTGTGACCTTTTCTCTGAAGAAGATGAGTATAAAAATGAGGACAAGTATATCTTAGAGCATGATATAAGTGACGAAGACTCCCTTATCCTCGACAAAGATATTGATGAGGAGTCCTGGACATTCATGGAAAATCTGGTCTATGACATGAATAAAGAGGAAAATAATGAACCAGAAACTTTTGATGGTTTTGTTGATTTTTTTGTCTATGGCATATCTAAAGGAGAGAGCATGGACCATGTGGCCTTGGGAAACTTTGATATGAAAAAGCAGCATGCAGTTTATCCACATGATCAGTTTGAGCCATATATCAGTATCAGTAATGAAGACAAAGAAAACTTGATATCGGAACTTGATATCAGCAATGGGGAATCCATCACATCTAACATAGATGATGGTGGTGATTATTGGGATTTTTGTGGATATCTTATTAAGAATCCTATCTATGCTATATCCAGCAAGGGGAGTGTCTATTTAGAAATTTGTGGAAGTTCAATATACTATACTTCCATAGAGGGAAGCATGGATCTGGAGACCTTGGAAAACCTTAGTATTGAAGAGGAGCATTCAGAATTTTCATGTGATCATTCAGAGTCATATCATGCAGAGCCGCACAAGGGTATCAGTAATGAAGACATTGAGAAGCAGTGTTGTGAAAAGTCAGATGTGATGCAGTCAATGGAATATCAGTGTCAACTATCATCTTCACATATGGAGTTTCCTTATGATTTGGAGCCACTTGGGGCTTATACAATGAGTTATCATCTGATAAGCCTTGATGATCAGTATGATGATGTAGTCAGTCTGCCTCATCATTCTGATTGGTATATCAGTCCTATCCAGTCATGGATAGAAGCAACCTGCATGAGCACATACAAGTTGGGGAAGAATTTTTATGACATTATTCATGCCTATGATCTCCCATCCATCCCTCCCATTCTGAATCATCACGCAGGTTTGCAATTTCTGATTAAGGTATCCATACTTTGGCTGGTAACCAAAGAGAAAGAAATTTTTTTTTATGTTAATAAAATGCTTAGGTGGTTACATTGGATTTCTGGTTACACTTAACCCTTTTTATATCATGCTTAGAGTAGGAAAATAAGCTCCTTGAAAGAGAGCATTTACTTTCTGCATTTCTATTTTATATTTAGCTATAATAAAACTTTGTTTCTTTTAGTTAGTTACATTTATTTTGTTTAAATAAATCAGCTTAAATGGTTCATTTGGGTTTTTATAAAACATGTGCTACTGAGGTTTTTCTTGTCAAGTTGAGAGTTTTACAGG
>LPNX010317417.1:81885-140380 GCA_001517045.1 Pseudotsuga menziesii | reverse complement strand
CTGCTCATCTTTCTTTTCAATACCACACTATTTCAGCTGCAAAACTAGTGCTTTGAACTTGGAGAAGTATAGCTGCAGTGATTCAAAATTACTGGGACTGAGGGAAATCAATTCATTTTCGATTTGGTGTCCCCTCATCTCATCTGTCTTTCCAGAGAGTTCAGAAAGTTTCTCCCATACTTGATCCGGTGAAGTCAATCCATCGAGATGGAAAAGGAGGTCTCGGGAAATACTGAGACATAGGAGGCCATAGGCCTCATCTCTCTGATTGTGCCATTTGATATTCTCTGCAGCTGCATTGGGCTCTGCTTCTGTTGCCATAGTCACCTTGTAGAGGCATTTCTCTCTCAACAAGATATCCATCTCTGCTTTCCATTCAAAATAGTTGAAGGGAGTGAGGATAGTTTTCTATGAATCCATAGCTTTAGAAAATCTGTCCCGGCTGTCAGTAGAAGGCTCCCAGTCTTGATGTCGAACCTGCAAAACAATTTTTGGAGGAGAGTAAAAACCTACAATGGCTCTGATACCATGTAGAAATTCATGCCTGCAGTAGATTAATTTCACTCACAGCAATTAACAATTGATCATGCAAAATTATCAACTATGGAGACTGAATATGGAGTTGTAACACAAAATTATATTAACTGAGTGTACAATAGCCAACCCTGTAATAACATAGGCTGCTAAATATATAGAATACATGATCAAATCGAATGCATAAGGAAGCATCCAAATCTAGCATAAAGCAGGCTTACCCAAAATAGGCAAATCCCCCATAGGTGTAAAAAGATGATCCCAAATCTATCAAGGACCCCATGAATTAGCAAGGGCGCATGGGAAAGCTAAAGAGTGGTCAAATGGTAGCTCATACATGCTTTTGCATGGAGGAAAGAGTGGAGGATGAAAGGGGAATAAAACAGGTTCACCTCACCTAGTCTAGCTTTCCTTATGTGCTTTAAAAGCTGGAAAATCAGTCAACAAAGAAGAAAAAGCAGAAGGGCACCTAGGAGGCCAGTAATAAAGCTGATTTGATTCCCAGGACTTTCCAAAGAGCTCCATGAGTCAATAATGGCAAGTTTGACCTCTATGGATAGGCAATTAGCTACTTGCACATGGTGGGACTCATGGACTAGGAAAATAAGACAAAATAAATGAAATAATGTCTAAGTGGGTAAATACTATGGGTTGATTATTCTAACACCTTGGATGGAAACTAAAAATGCGAAATGTGTATTTTTTATTAAAATTCGAAGCCTACCAAATCCTTAACCGAGTCCAGCTATGAGTATTCAGGTTTTATAACAATGAGACATCCCAAAAATTTAGTCAAAAACCTTGAATCAAGCATGAAGTCACATCCAAGAATGGTCTTTACTGGTCTCTTTATGTTTTATGTTGGAAGTAGGATTCAAGAATGGTCTTTACCGGTCTTTTTTCCACATTCTTTAGGGAAAAAAATATTATCAATGTATCAAATATATACCTCTCAGTGTATTCCAAACATATTCATTTTATTAATAATGTTGTTGCTAGTAGATACAACTATGAGCTTAAATCCATTGATGATACAATTATTATCTTATTGTTAACTCCAATCATTTCTTTTACTTGAATTGCAGTTTTTTATATATTAACTTTTAAATTAACTATTAGTTGGATTTAAATTAAACATTAACTTCAACAATTCGATTCTTAGATACAACTATTAGATTAATAGATATAACTATGATCTTAACTCCATTGATGATACAACGATTAGCTTAACTTTGACTCCAATCATGCTTTTTACTTGAACTCTAATTGCTGATATATTAACTTTTAAATGAAGTATTATATACAATTATTAGCTTAACTCCAAACATTCTACAACTATTAACTTCAACTTTAATCATGGTTATATTGGATAACTATTAGCTTAAATATTACATATAAATATTAGCTTAACTCCAATGATTGTATACCTATGAGATTAACTTCAACTCTAATCACTTAAGGCTTAGTCTAAGTGCATTTGTCATCTAGGAGTCTAGCTAATGTGCAGTTCTGTAACCATCGAACTCCTAATAAAATAATTTGAACTCCTAATAAACTCCTCCATTTGGCATTTGGGCATCTAGCTAATCACACTGATATGCATTTATATCTTAGAATTTTGTGTTGGACTTCCATTTATGATTTTTCATCTATGAATAAGAATGATACTAGTGTACTATCCATAATGATTTTATGGGTGTCATTCAAAATTCATAATTGACCATTTAAAAAAAAAAATTGATTAGTTAACATTTGATGAGTAGAACTAGTAATAGTTGGAAAAATTAAAATTCAACTCAACTTGGTAATTAAAACTCCAATCATGATGATTTACAACTATTCAATTGTTATATACAGCTATTATATTAACTCCAATGATGATACAACTTTAGCTTAACTTCAGCTCCAATCAACACTTTAACTTGAAGTGCAATGGATGATATACTAAACTTTTAAATTGACTATTAGATACAACTATTAGACTCAAAATCTAATCGTAGTTATATTAAATTAACTATGAAATAGCTAATAATAATTTAAATATATACGTGTCGACCTATTTTACATATATTAATCTTATTAATATAGTTGTAGGTAGTTCATACCTCATCCTAATGTGGAAGCTTCAATTTACATCAACGAAAATTGTATAGTTTGATGATGAATCTTTGCCCAAACTAATGATTTCCATGGAGGGTGATTGAATTTGATGATTATAGATCTATATATATGAACATAAAATTGATTTTTTATCATTTGCTAAAACAGATTTATAAAAAAAAAAGGAATTTACTGGTAGGTTTATGGTTTGGAGCTTATATAAATTGTTTATAATTTTCTTTTATGAATTTGAATTAAAATATTTTCATCAAGTAGACTTCTCTCAGGTTCACTTTCTTTTATTATGAATTAATTAAAATCGATAAGCAAATAAAATCAATTCAATTTTTTTTTGTAGTTTCTTATAAAGATTCAATTATCCAAATTGCACAATATTAGAACAAGGGGAGTTGCTAAAGGAAACAAGTCCATGCCTTTAGAAATTGAAAATATATTGTATAGCCATATGTCTTTAGAAATCAAAGGTCATTTTTTTTGGTTAGAGCAAAGGTTGGATGAGGTCAGTTCAAGTTTCCTTATTGGTTGGTGGATAAAACATTTTGATTTTCCAGTATTCAAGGTATGTTTCTTTCCATGATCAAGGATCAATTTCTAAACCTTCGTTGATTCAAGTCCTCAATTCATGTCTCATATTTCAAATCATGAAGCTAATGCAAGATTAGAAAATACTAGTGCCAATAATATACCAAAGAAGGCTAGAGAAGAGAGGTATGTTGTTTTTACGATGGAAAGTTGTTTTAACCAAAGAATTTACATTATGCCTTGGATAATCACCATGAGGGGATTATTTCAGTGGTTTCTCATTGGTGTACCTTGGTTAGATTATATGAATTATCATTATTATTGAACTATTATTGCAAAAAATAAAGTTACTCTTCTCCCCCATAAGTAAGATGTAAGAAGAGTGTAATATTTCTTGATCATAGTAGCAGGGAAGGCTAGCAAGATGCATACATATAGGTTCACTTGGTTATAATATGGAAGGGAGCATTTTTATTATGAAGGAATGATATTATTAACCTTGATGAAAGGTAGTAGGTAGGAGTTGCAGGTCGAGCATAAATGACAAGATTAAGATGCTACAAGGACAAAAGAGAAGATTTTGACGTTTGCCTAAGCCGTCTTGTTAGTCTAACTTTTATTTTCAAGTTAAGTGTCTTTATTTTCTTTATGCAAGTAAGGAATATAAGATCTAGCTGGTTGCATATATCAATTTAGGGGGAAATTTGATTGACACACATCTGTGAGATTCAATGATAGAGAAGACCTTTCAAAAGAGAAGCTCTCCTCAGAAAAATCAACTAGCATTTGCTATATATTTAGGATTGCTTCTAATTTCTGAGTAAAATGACATTGTGTTGAGATCCATTGCATGGATGAACAATCCAACTCCATGATTAGTAACAACAATAATGTTTCTGACTCTACAAGATCAATGGCTTTGGCATGTCCCTCTCCTCTTTGATGGTTTAGCGGCCATGTTGGTTTTAGTAGCTTTTGCATTAACAATACTCACTTGTTCATACTCGAAAACCATCGGTTAGAGTAATGGGAAGAGTCTTAATGCTTCCATTGACATAGGCTTGCAGACTAAGATAGTTAGTAAAGGTATTAAAGAAGAGAAAATTATGGTAATAATGGCTAGACATTAGAATCCAACTTTCTCGTGAGGCCTGCATCTGACTCTTACAGTGCATTGGAAGTAAAAATTTTAAATCGAACATAGATAAATATCTACAACACATGGGATCATTTAAATATAGAGGACACTCAATAATAATGAGGAGACTAAATTTAATCATATTAGGACTCACATGATACATATAGTACTATTATACATAAACCAATATACTATAAATTTATACATACTTCATAAGAATTGCAAAGAAAGGACCGGGAATGAGAATTTGCAGGGTCCATTCTCAATATTGTCACAAGGTCAATGTGGTAGATAAATTGTCACCAAGCATTAGACAGTGTCACCTCCAATTTTTTGAATTCACTGGAATACTTTGAACTGTATATAGACATAAAATCGTTGAGAGTGGAAATATATTACCACCAATAAATTAATGGACATGGAGTTCAATGTTGATTTGAGTTCTTTGCTTGGTATGCTATAATACACTAATATATACAGTAGAAGAAACATTATACCTCTTATTATTAGTTATTTGGTTGAAATGTAAAATCTATTTCTTCTTCGACGAGAGGAGAATCTAGGAAGAGTACTTATATACAATACTAGACAATTCTTACAACGATTGTAACTATTTATTAAATCTAGTGTTTTGAAAATGGAGTGTTGGACAGTTGTAGCTGATGTACCTAGGATGAACCCAAGTAAAACAAAGTCTAATTCTAGTTCTTGAAGAATTTTCGGCCTTTATGGACACTGCACTACAACCAATGATATTATATAGTATATAAGTCATTTAGAGTTTGCAGATTGCAGTGTTATCACCGTGGCTCACATAATAAATTATCTAATTGATAGAAATATCATTTTGGCACTCAAGGATGGAAACAATTGCTCATTCCAAAATATTTATTCATCCAGTAATTCCACCCAATTAAAGGCAATTTCCATGTAAAATCAAGAACAAAATTGTAATAGAAAAGGTGTAGAACAAACTTGCATGGACTTGTTGTTTGATTCAAGTGAAAATATTCAACATGATTTTCAATAGAATTATAGAACACAAAGAGATGTAACCACAAGGTACTAACTATGATCCTTTTAATCCAACATGTATGCTACAACATTCCTGCAATGTGCCAGCAACGTGCCAAGTCAAGAATTAAAAAATTGTGCCAAGTTTCAGCTATGCAAGTTGCAAAGTGTTTGCAATATGTTAACTTTGGTTACTATTGAGAGGCAGTAGGAAATTTGTTTCTTGGCTGGCCCCACAATTCACAGATCCATGTTGAGAGACGTAAGACGTGTTACTTCCATGGGCCCACATATTTCATGCACCTAGTCGACATTGAATTTTCTTCTTACATATATATGAAGGTGTCTTATGTCCCAAGCAATGGGAATTGAGAACCCTTTGCGTTCAGTGTTTATGCCTTATAAACCCAACCATTCTTGCTTATTGAAAGCTCTTCCCTAGGCCATAAGCATGCACTATCTACTGAACTTGATACAAATTTGGATTGCTTCTATATGCTATAAAACCAAAAGAGAGCGATGGACCCATTATGACTTTTTTTGTTTCAAAATGCATATGTCTAATTGTTGTAATTCTATAGCTAATTGTTTTTTGGTATTGATTTCCTGCCATGTGTTATTGACTTTTTTTGCTTCAAAATGCATAGTTTTAATTGTTGTAGTTCAATAGCTAATTGTTTTTTGATTTTTTTTTTGTGGAAGTGCAAAATATTGAAGTAAGAGAACATTCTTAGTGTTATGCAGGTAGGTCTATACCCAATTATGTACAAATTACATGCTTAGATATTTAGAGGTCTATATGAGACTATATAGACATTATATGCTTAAAGATTGAGTGGATACAGGTAGACACAAATACTTGGATAGCACTTAAGAACATGAAAGAAGAAAATGATAAGTTTTATGTTAAAAAGAAATAACATAAATACAGAAGTGGTATCATTTACACTTTGTCAAGGATGACATTTGCATGGTCCAATGTAAAAGTTCCATGTATATGAAAATCTTGTAAGCTATAAATAACATCATATGTGTTCTCCAAGTAATTTTCGTATGTGGCATCCACTAGTGGAGGACAAATAGTAGTTAACAAATTTCCTTCTAAAGTGCATTGTTTATGAATATTTGTACTTGTCTGTATTGTGCAGTGCAATATGGGAAAGTATTTGTACGATGTTAGCTCCTCGCAATTTGAACAATGAAGTTTGTCATTATCTATTTTTGCGAATGTTTTTGTATCCATATCACAAGTGTTGCATGTTGGCATGAATGGATGATATGACATTTTGTATTGTCAATATTCCTTTAACCTAAATGCAATGGATAAATTAACATGGAATTCAATTAAATAAATTGAATATTGTAGAGAAAATCTATTCTAATTGAATATAACTTACCTTTGTTGTCATAGTAATCAATTGTTCCAAGTCTGCAATTTCTCATTGTATGTTCAGGTATATAATGAAAGTTGATTTACTTGTCTGTATCCTCTTTCCAAATTCTTCTCTTCCTTTGACATCATTCCTAAACAAGATATTTGGTGTTATTTTCTTTGACAATTGTTTATGAATTTCAGTGTACCATGAGGAAAATGATGGAAAGAGATAAAGCTACAATTAAGTAAAACATTAGTTTAATGAGTAAATGCTAAATATTTATATTCAAATTTTTTTGATGGCTACTCAATGATTTCTTGGTTGTCTTCTTCATTCCCATCCTTTATGTCTAATGCATATTATGTTCCAATCAGTTTTGTAGATTTGACAAGAGCACCAATTGTGCCAATTGCATAAGGTTTTTTTCTACTAAGTAGCTGCTTTATGGTGGTAGTGGGAACGAAGCTGTAATCTTTGCAAACAAGTTCTATTTGCTCTACTTTGTTTGGATTGCTAATTTGGAATATGCTATTGCAGTCACCATGATCATATTTAGTTATTGGAGAAATATTGAACTCAAAGATACAAAGACCATTTCCTTCAACACATATATCATCATATTTTGATATGAGGTTCTGTGGTATGTTCAATGTTACTGTCAACTGTCCTTTTCAATCAATCATGTCAACTCATCATCAGTCTATAACATCATCTTTATTGATTGTTGTTTTGTATTTTACAATAACATTACCATGAAAGACATTACTTGTCTTTAGACTTTTGAGCTCTTGTATTGTATTTGGCTTGCAGTCATCATGGTTTTTCTTGTTTATCAATTTTTAATGCAATTTAGATAACAATATTAAGTTCAAAGTAAACTAACAACTCTCAAATTGCATTAAATATTGTAGTAGTCTAAATGTACCATTTTTCTTCCAATTGTTGGTCTAATTGTTCATCGTGTTCATGTTGCAAACACGCTCTTTTCATTTTAAAATTCGTAAGGAAGAGAGAGTAGTTGTAAGATTACTGCATTGAGTACATATGCCAATTAGTGAATAGAAGATATTTGCAAATACAATATAAGATATAAGACACAAATTTAGATACGCTAACATTTGTTTTTGTAGTTTCTATCTATGTACAATTTCAATTTGGTGAAATCTGAATTGAGATATGCTAAGCATGATTTTTGTAGTTTTTATCTATGTACAATTTAAATTTGGTGAAATCAGAATTGTAGTAATGCATAGATGATGTCATGGTCAGACCAATATGCATCAGAAACATTGATTTCACATTGTAAAATAGGGTGGTTTGTCCAAATATGGTCTATTAATTTTTTGCAGGGGAAAATCTTGTTGTTATTCGGTGCAATTATTGTGATTCCATGTATTGTGTCAGATATTTATGTATTGTAGAATTTGATTGCATATCAACATTGAAATCACCTGCTATAATGATGATGGAATTGTTATTTATTGATTCTGATTTTGCTTTTTGAATTGTTTCAATTATTCTTTGCACTTATTCAAATGGTGTTGCATATATGTTCATTAGACAAATTGATTGTTTGAAATTCAGTTATACAAGACTTAGCTCATCTTTTCCATTGTAATAGTTTCTAGTTTCCTTGATTTGTATATTGTCTCTTACTCAAGTGAGTAGTCCATAATTTGAATATGATACAATGGTATTGAATTTGACAAATTCATTTTTTTTTGGTGCAGTAGAGAGATGAATCTCTTGAAGACATATAATCATATTGTTCATTAGTTGTGTGTCATGTGCAATGTCATCAATATGTACAACTGCATTGTGTGTGCTCAAATTTGCAATTGATAAGGCAATGGCATTGGCATTGCATATTTCTCTTTGTTCAAGGTCTAGTTTCCATGATGCAAATGTTTCTAGTCTTGTCATCTTGTCTGATATTTTCTTTTACGTTGAAATTATTTGTTGTTAGTTTTTCTAAATTGTACAATGCATTAATATTCCTAACTCTTGATAATGTAGTATAAATTAATCCATGTTGTGATATTCCATATGGGTCAAATGCCATTATTTCTACTGTAATCTCTTGTGTACGATGTATTCTTCTTGCACAAGTAAGTTGCACTGGAAATTGTTTACGAATTGTAATAGTGATTTGTTTTGAGGTATTGCTAATAGCTTTGCGATTCTACAAATTGGTGTCTATTCTGGAGAGATGTTTATGTCATATTGTTGGTTGAACTTTTGTCTTTGTTTCCTTCCAATATTTGCATATGGGCAATGTATCAAAACCATATCATATTCACTATTGCATCTTGTGTATCTTTTGAATATTCCTTCAGGACCATTAACTAGCCCATCTAGGGTGTTGTAGCTTCCAACATATAGTTCAACTAACATATATTTTTTCATGAATATCATTGAAGGTAGAACTATTTTTTTTCATCAGCATATAAATCTGTACCCATACTCTCATGTTCATCCTTGGCATTAAGCACAATTTGTTCTCCATGTGTTAGTGATAGCATTTTGGTGTTATGACTATGGACGTCTTTGTTTCGATAGAATATATAGGGAAATTGTGAGTTGAGAGGTGTGGCCTGAAGAAATTGTCATTAATGTAATCTATGTCTTCATTTGATTGGTCGTTGAGTCTAATTCTATTTAGCACATTGACAAAGTGTGTGCCTTTTTGGAACATTGCAGTTTTCAAATGATAACACTTCATTTTTTGCTTCCAAAAGTCATATGGAATTAAATTTTTGTCTAATTTTCGGCTTTCAAATATCATTAAGTCTCTTACAGGTTGAGCCTGGTATAAGTCTCCAAGGAATATGACATCAATATTTGCAAAGTGACATGTTGGCATATGCAATATTTGTCGAAAGTGCTTATCAATTTGATAAAGTGTAGTTGCACCTACAATAGATGCTTCATCAATAATCACAACATATAGTTGTCCATAGTGCTTTGATAATGTGTCTAGATTCTCATTGTCCAATGAGAGGCAATTTGTCTTGTTAAAAGGCATGTAGAAAGCAGAGTTCAATGCGACACCTACGATATTGAATGCTACATTTCCTGTATAGGAAACTATTAGTCCTGTTCGCTTTGAAGGGTCATATTGCATTGTATTATTCTGCATACACACAAGTGATTGGATTAATATTGCTTTTCCTACAAAAGTATTTCCTATTCCCTCCCCTCCTGTCACAAACAAGTGGATTAGTTCATTTGGATTGTTTTTCTTTTCTTAGTCACTATGTAATTTACCAATTTCATTTGTTCTTCATTTAATTTTTGTCTAAGAGCATAAAAATCTCACTTCTCTAGTATATGTGGTTGTTTTACAATTTAATATGGCCTATACATTGATGTTTTCATGTTTTTTGTGCGTTGGAAATGTTGAAAATCATTTTCAAAGTCATAGTTTTCATGTTTTTCATTTGTGATTGTTGTGATATTTGTGTTGTATGTAGATGCAGGTGTTAGGTTGTCTATGTTAAACAATTGTTGTTATGTTGTCTCAAGTGCATGAATTGCATCATCAATGTCACCCCATTGTGAGAGTGTATCAAATGTGAATTTTTGTTCGTTTTGTTTTATTGTTTGTTTAAGTGCAATGTAAGACTTTGTCCATGACAAGTATTGCTTTTTTATTGTATTTTTGTTTCCTCGAATGTACAACATCAATTTATCTCTACAGAAGTTCTCAATGTCATTATGTCTATTGTACTTTACGTATCTAATGATATATGGTTTGTTGTTTCCTTTGCGTTTTTTCCTTTTTTTGTGTAGCAAGCTACAAATTCTACTAGACATGCTGTGTCGGTTTCAATAGGATGTGAAATATAATGATCAATTATCGAGGGGTACATTATATCTTCTAAATCATTTGGTTCTCGTTGCAATTATTTTTTCTTTTTAAGAAAAAATGCATGTTGTTCTTGTAGGGAAGTATTAATGAATATGCATCTACATGAACTACTTCTCAATGGTGGTGATAGTACAATATGCATCGCTAGTTGTCCTAAAATTTCTTGCATATTTACTAGTGATTTCCCAAGAGAAGCAATAGTTTCCATGGCATCATAATTTGTTTTCTTACGATCCTCTCTTATTTTTCTAAATGTCTTTGTAAGTGTATTGTCTTGTTTTGTCATGTATGAACTACAATATAAAGTTGCAGCATATGAGTTTAGTACAAATTGAGAATCAGTATTTGCAAGCCATATTTATGGGATATGGCGAGCAAAGATATTTGTCCAAGTGTTAGATGGTTTTATTTGAAGCATAATTGTACTTCGATTAAGGCTACATTGAATAGCATGTGTGTACTCATCATTTTTCAAATGAAACACATTTATGAATTGACCAAATGTATAGTTTTCGTCATAGGTATGATCACTTATTGCAGCAAATATGAGTTTTGCATTGGATTTTGTATTATTGTTATCAAAGACATATGGTTCAAGTATGTTGACTTTTTTCATTGGAGGAATAGGAAAATTGTACCTACAAATGGTATTTATATTTTTCTTACAACTCTTTGTGTGTCAGTGTTGTTGCATTGTTCTAATGTCAATTGAAAGACTTGATGAATTTGTTGATAGATACTTATGGACAATTTTTTCTACCTCGCCATTTGTGAGTGTACCATATATTGGTGCTGATTTGATCCAAATAAAACCACGGTCATGTTCGCTACCTATGTTTTGGAAATCTGTTACATAGAAATAGTCTTCAATTTCTCCATAGTACTTGTGATCATGGGAAATTAATTGTCGTAGCACATTGATTCTACTTATGTAGTATCTTGCACAAGTGACAGGGTCATTCCTAATTAACGAGCTAACTTCGTCTTGTGCTATATCATTTTGGATCATTTTTTTTCTTCATATGTTTAAGCACATTGAAAGGTCATTCCCAAATATGATCTGCACTGCTAAAGATGACAAAGAAATTCGGTGGTCCTAATTGTCTGATCATTGCATATAGTTTGTTGTGCATTTGGTGGTAATAATATGGATATGTGTGAATTTATTTTAGTTCCATGTACCCAATGTCTGATTTCAGGATATGATTTAGATTTGGCTTTGTGTAATGTCCCCAAAATTTCAAAATAAAAAAATTTAATAACCTAATCATTTACTTCCTGATCTGGACATTATTTAAATCTATGGAATGTGTCATACTTTGTTTACAGTGTTGTAACATCATAAGCTATTCTTACGTCCTGCTTTCATATTTTTAGATGTGTTTATTAATGTAGTACTTATGTTGTTTTGATGTTTATTAGTATCTTGAACTATGGTTACGCATTTACATGTATGTTAGTTATTTGATTATGTACCCATTAGTTATAAAGTTTGATTACTATCGTGTACACAATTTTGACTTAATTTGTCATTTGAAAAAGGGGTGGACTGGCGAGATTTGTTTTCCTTGTAAACAGCTGAGAGGTAACTATTTTCTACTTTTAACTACGGGCTTACTTAGTTTTTACGAACGGACGCATTTCTTTCCACATTGTGTGCAGGTGCACTTAGTGACAGAAACTACTTATAAAATATGAACAGGACATGTTGTCTGTTTCGTCACTAGTACTCAGTTTTATAGATCTAGCATAGTGACATTATGATGGTTGTTAGTTGATTTTATTCCATATTAGATGTTTCACTAGCTAGAGTTTCACAGGTTCTTATCATTATTTTATAGACCCTATGCCAGTCATTTAGTTACGGTTGTATTTATTATTTACATGGCATACTTGTATATGGTATTGATATGTTATAACTTGGTTCATGATTTTATATGGTATTTGTGTAATATTTAAAACCATAACATTAGACCTTCCATGGCATATTTCATATGCCATGGAATATGGCTAAACCTATGTATTCGATGCATATTTTACATGGCATGTTGATTAAAATTGGATGTTGTTAAAGGGTGATATAAACTATACATTGTGGGTTTTGAAATATGTTGTTGGAGGCTAGGGTGGGGAAATTAATGCACATAAAAATGCATGGGCCTCAAGCTTAGGGCTTGGCTCTTGCGTTGGTTTCGGGTCATTTGTAGCAAGGCTACCTGAGCTTTGCCTCTACGTGATGTGTTTGAGTGGAGGTTGGAAGGGTGGGTTGTGGTGGAAGGTATGTATTCTAAACTAGTTTAACAATGTTTGTTTCTTTGTTTCGTTGGTTCAAATCATACTCCTTATCGTGGCTCTCTTCTATGTTTGTAGTTGCATGGTTTGAAGAGACAGGGTCATGGGTTCTTCGAAGGAAGTTACATACCCATACGGGTAAGGCCCACCATACAAGTCTTAAAAATTGCCCCACTCTTGCATGGTTGTTGTGATAGATTTTAAAACTCGTCATGGTTTGAATGTTTGGTTCTCGTTTCAATGGCTACATTTGTGGGAAAAAGGACTATCTGTATAATGAAATTGTAAGGCATCAAGGATGTGTGTAATGCCTTGGGGTTTTGTTGGGGTTTAGTGCATTTGGGTTGGGACTATTTTATTCAGGTTTTATGAATGGAAACTTTGTGCAACAATGTGGCTTGGGAAGACTTGACAGGATCTACGTGTAGTAATTTTGGTTAAGTTCTTGGTAATGGTGGTAGCACCATTGCATGCAATGGTGCAACGATGAGGTTATACAACTATGTAGTTCCTTATTGCATTTTATATTGGTTATGTATATATACTTACAACATTTACATACTATGTTGATTTCATGGTTGCAACTCTTATTAGTTGGATTATGTGGATTCTCAAATCGTTTTTAAGTTCTTATGTGAAATCCCTACTATGTTGTTTGGACTTTGGAGCCATGCCGAAAAGGGAAATGGCATTCACGCCATTTACACTATGACTTTGTAGTTATTTGAATGGATTATTATTTTTATGGTTGAAAGTTGTTTATGGTTAATCCTTGTATTAGATTGTAAGAGTCGTGACAGGGGTGTAACCCTTTGATGGGTGTCGTTTCCTATTTGCATAGTGTAGACACAGTAATGTTAATGTTTAAATGATTTTTTATGATTAGGGCAGAGGGTTGTAGTTACAATGTGTATTTTTAAATTGGTTCTTTTGACCACTGTGTAGATATTATATATATTTGATTTATGGTCTCTATATTTAAATAGTGTGGCTTAAATTGAAACGTTACAGCGTGTGGTAGAAAAATAATAACGAATCCTACAAGATTCGATATGGTGACTTGTAAATAAAATGACTCAACAGGAACTGATCCTAGGGCATTATGTTGGTTAAAGATTATTATTGTAAGGGTTGATTTGGGCATTTTATCGTTGATAGGAATGGATCTTGTGACCTGTGTGTATTTATACTATGTTTTTAATGAGTGTTGTACATAGCATTATGGTGGATTTATTTGATGGGACTTTCATTATGGAATACAATTCTTGTAAATGTAGTTTGTAAGTTATTTACATAGTTTGGTTTATTATACATGCATTATATTTATGTGGATCATTGTTTATATCTTCAGACCATTAGATGGTCTCGATATTTGGACTATAGATTTGATTTATGGATTTATTTAGTGTATGAGGAATGATTTTGGTTATCGGTCGATTCTTAATAAATACATATAGACCCTCAGGAGTCTTCGATGGTTTTAATCTAGCTTGTTATTTTGTTTTAATGATTATTCTTTAAGTATAAGATAATGTGTTTATAGTATTGTATATTTATAAAATAGCTTCACACCTATTAGAGGGATTGATATTTGGACTGTTTGGCATTTTAATTTGTTATTTTTTTATAATATTGTTTGACTTAATTAATGGTAATGATTTGTTTCTTAGGTTATCTTTATTTAGTCTTTTGGCTCCTAAATAAAGGTCTGTTGGAAAATGAAATCCTCTAGTAGAATCTATAGGTAAAATAAACATATATATTCTGTTTAGATTACTCTCTAGGTTTTAGGAAACAAAGTATAGGCTATGAAATAAAATGAAGAATTATATTGGAAGAAAATAAGCGCCAAATAATTCTTAAACAAGAAATAATTGCAATCCTAAGGTTCAAATTATAACGTAAATACTTAACTATTCTAATAAGATACAATTACAGACATAGGGTTAGAAATACAACATAACCCTTGAACTATTATAATAGGAATTATACTAGATAGAACAGAGAATTTAAGAACCTCATACTTGCAAAGTGAAGCTATTCCAATGGTTGAAACCTGGACACTTAATTACCCAGCATTAACAATTCACAGATAGATCTAACCTCTGTATAGATGACGGAATCACTTGGGAACTACCACGTTCCACCCAACCATGAACCAAAACTATTCCTAGTTTTAATCTGGATCCCCTCGAGCTGGTTCCAACATGCAAGTAGCTTAGAGCTCCTAAGGTAAGGATTTCCTAACTGGAATATCAGGTCTGAATCAGTTCTGCTTTTTCCTCTTAGGAAAATGTTCTTCAAGAAATATTTTGAGAATAATCAGGAAGAAGAATGATTGGAAAAAATGGAAGATATCTCAAGCCTCTCTTTGGCTTGGGTCTTTATAGACATACTTTTCAGTCAAAGGGGCAGTTAAATCAAGAATCACTTGATTTCTTGATTTAACATTTTTATTTAATTTAGTTACTTTTAATAATTAACTTAGAAACTTTTAACTAGTTCCTTATCGGAATTTATAGCTATTATAATATTAATTTTATTTTAGTAATACTAATAATAGATGGAGCCTTTTCTTCTATCTTACATTATTAATATTATTACTATGCTTACTCTTTATACATACCATGTATAAAATATATAGTAATATATATATTATTTGTTAATGTTTGTCTTTAGGTATCATATATTATGATCCCTAAACTTATGACAATTTATTTCTCAAGGCCATCAAATAGGTGGTTAACTCTACTAGGCTAGGCAACTCTAAACATCCTTACATGTTGGATTCCCTCGTATAACATGGAATTTCTTCAGTACTTGATGAGATACATAAATTCAATATTTAATTTAATCACTTGTAAATAAGTGAGATGCGATCAATATTTTACTTGATTCGTTTTCACTCGAAATCATTAATTCTTTTCAGTAACTCCTAGTGCTTATCCAGATCCCATACTCAATGATAAAAACATGGAGTTGCAAACTTAGTGAAATATTAGAGCTCCTCACTCAACGCTAATGATAGGATGTACTTGTAGGATACACCTAAGGATACAATGGACAAGGATATGATGTTCAAGAACTTATGCTCAACATCAAATTGGAAGGCTCCAAGGATTATGCCCATCACTTCCAATTATCTTTTCATGTGCTTTAGAGATTCCTACTCAACACAAAGGTTTTCATAATTCACGTGTTCTTGAGATCCTTTCTCAACACAACATAAACACTCATTTCCTCCACAGCTTCTCGCTCAACACAACATCTCATCAATCATGTGCTTTAGGGTCCATGCCCAACATATAAAATAATACTTAAAACATATGTAACTGGATTATGCCCAATGTATCAAACAAATCATCATGTTCATATGCAGTGGGGTCCTAGACCCAATATATCAAAATAAAAAATCAAAGTAAAACCATAGTCAATGGGGCTCACACCCATAAGTGTTAGGTCTAAATTTGGTATATTACTTACGTCCCCGCTTAGAAAAAAACCTTCCCTGGTGTTCTAGGGACTCGAAATGAAATTGTGAAACAAGGTGGGGTAAGCCTTTCTCATGGTGGATTCATTCTCCCAATAAGCCTCATCGGATTTGAGGTGCTTCCATTGCAATTTCAAATGGACTATGGTGTGCTTCCTAAGTTGCACCTCTCTCTTGTCCAATATATAAAGAGATTCAAGGGCTAAATCTCCTTTAGGTTCATCCTATAATAAGGACCAATCAATCACATGTTTAGTATCATAAACATATTTCTTTAATAATGATGCATAGAAAACATTATGGACTCTTATGTGCATGGGTAATGCTAGTTCATATGCCACTATCCTTCTCTTGGCCAGTATCTCAAAGGGTCCACAAAATCTAGGTGCTAACTTTCCTTAGCTTCCCAAGCTCAATGAGATTTGTTTTGGTTTTACTTTCAAGTAGACATGGTTGCTTATTTGATAATATTTATCTTTTTTCTTTCTTATTCACATAGATTTTTTGGTGGTCTTGTGCCTCTTTAAGGTTCACCTGGACCTTGGTAACCAATTGTTCCAATTCCTTTAACAATTCAAGCCCTAACATGAGCCGATCCACCAGGCTATCCCAAGTAATGATGTTCTACACTTTCATCCATAGAGTACTTCAAAGGGACTCATCATGGAGGAAGTCTGATATCCATTGTTATACACAAACTCTGCAAGGTGCAGGTAATCTTACCACTTGGTGGGGTTGTTCATGACATACATCCTAAGCATGTTCTCTACAATATGATTTACCCTTTATGTCTTCCCATCTATCTGCAGGTGATAAGCTTTACTAAAGTTCAACAACGTCTCTACTCTAGAGAATAAAGATCTCCAAAAATTTCTGGTAAACTTAGTATCTCAAACCAAGATGATTTCCTTGGTTATCCCGTGCAATCTAAATATCCCCTTGAAGAAGATATCGGCAATTTGTACTGCCTTATAGGTGGAATTCACTGGAATGAAGTGTGCTGCTTTTGACAATTTGTCAACTACTATAAAGATAGAATCATTTTCTTTCTTACTTTTAGGTATAGCTGTGATAAAATCCATACTAATGACCTCCCACTTCCATTCTGGAATGGGTACTAGTTGCACCAACCCTGAAGGATGCTGGTGCTTAACTTTGAATAGCTCACATTACTAGCATTTCGTGATAAACAATGCTATATCAGACTTTAACTTAAGCCAGAAAAAGTGTTTCTTAATGGATGATATCATCTTTTGATATCCTGAATGCTACGAGTAGGGTGTCCGATTAAATTCTGTGAGGATCCTGGATTGAATGTCCCCTCCTTATAGAACGTAAAATCTCTCCTTGAAGCATAGTAGTCCCATTTCATCTATGTTGTACTCTTTTTGTTGTTGAAACAACCTGTCCTCTTGGACCTTCTTGAGGATTTCTACTAGAAACGGTAAACTCTGTTGGCCATTCTAATCCTCTCATGTAAATCCAATTAAGTTTGACTTAAAGGCACCTCATATATCATATGAGTTCATCGACTCAAAGCATCATAAATATTGTTCTCTTTTCCCTTTATATGCCTTAGCTCGAAATGGTACTGTTGCACCTGCAACAATTCCCCAAAATTCTAAAAATTTTATGGACCCTCCTTTGTCTTGAATTAGCT
The DNA here is from genome assembly GCA_001517045.1 of Pseudotsuga menziesii. NCBI lineage: Eukaryota > Viridiplantae > Streptophyta > Pinopsida > Pinales > Pinaceae > Pseudotsuga > Pseudotsuga menziesii. Next base: position 122,362 of record LPNX010317417.1, on the reverse strand, counting down.
TGTTTTTCTTCCCTACTTTGATGCAATGATTTCTCATAATGTTTTAATTCCTGAGTTTCTCTACTTGCTGCCTTGGAATGCCTTTGGAAACTAGCCAGATTGCTACTATTAAACGTACTTGAATCTTGTTGAAATCAGAAATTGTTTTGCTTGAGTTTTCCGCTATTGCGGCTGTTTTGAAGATTGTCGCCCCCGATTGCAGAACCTTCCGATTGCCAATATTTTTATTTGCAGCGAATGTTTTTCTAATTGGGCATCGGATGCTCTTTCAATCTTTTATCCTACCATTGCGGCTGAGTTTTGATTATGACTTCCGGTATTCTCCCGACTTACATGTTTTTTGGACTGATTTCAAGTTTAAATCGAAACCGTTGACCATGTTTTCTTCTACCGTTCCGAAAGGTTGTGAGCTTTCATTCGCTGACTTGAGATCCTCCCGACGGCCGACACATGTAACAAACATCGGAAGCTTTCAGGATCTGTGTTGCCGCCGTTGCGGATGGTTTCGAGCTTTCACCGCCCGATTGGAGAGCCATCCGACGGCCGATCGACCGATTATTTCCTGCCATACGTGCATACCCGGCTTGATAGACTTCATGCCCTTCCACCATTGCGGGGGGGAGATCACTCTTGGCCGCCGATGTGAAAACCCTCTGATGCCTGATTTATGGTCTCCTCACATGTGTGGAAGGTTTATATATACGGGGGCGACAGTTTGGGTTTTTTTATTGTTATTTGTCACTGTCGAGCACTATCGCGGTGAGCACTATAGTGTTGAGATGTTGTTCTTGGGAGGGAGTGAAGGTCTTGCTGTCGCTGTACCAGCTTCTAGGTGGCAGAAGTAAATTTCCAACCGTCATCGACTCGCCTGTTTCGTTGGATTGCCAGGTAGGCGGTTCTTACCATGTCTTGTGCCATTCAGAGTTTTGTTGGTTGCGGTTAAGTGATTTAGGAAAACCCCGTTTTACATACGTGCAAAGGTCCACCCATGTTTTTGGTTTGCCATAGTTGTTTTTCTTCTCCGCCCGGTGTTTTGTGCCTTCATATTGAAATTTTCCGGTTAGGTTAACTGATAGTGGTTAGGGGGGAGGGGCGTTTTTTCTTTAAAACCCGCATATTATCTCGGCTGTAATTGTTTCTCCCCGCGCGCAATGGATGAAGGCACGGTGCAGGCGGCTGTTACGCCGCTTGCACCTAGTTTTCCCTTGTGATGATGAAGTCCAAAAGTGTTTGCGGTGGTTTTTCTTGTGATTTAATGGTTCCTCCTCCGGTTATTTTTCCCCAGTATATGTGCCAAGTTTCGAACCCCAACCTTTTGGTCCACGCCATCCCACGCAGTCTGTCGGTCTCGACTGTCTGAAACCCTAGGCTGTGCCGTTGTAGGGGTTTACGATTTAAGGATAGCATGGATAGTGGGTTTGATGAGAGCATTGTACACAGAAAAATGTTGTTAAATCCCACAGCGTATATTCGAATTGATGTAATCACCCCCCACGAACAACGTTGTGGTCAAAATGTTTAGACAGCTAGCATGATCTTTATATGTATAACCCATTTCTTCATTTGTTGGGCAATGGACCACATTGATGAATTGTTGGACAGTACATTTGCACTTTGCTTTTAAGATTCATACATTTGCATTGCGAATTGTTTTAATAGGAGAAATGGCACTGCGAGATGATTTCCCACTGTATTGCACAGGATTTAGTCTTTTTATGCTAGTAATTCTAATAGTTAGGGCATTGTTGGATTGTGCACACATGCATTGGTTTCTATGCCTGCTTTCACTTTAAATAGCACTCTGCATATGGATGTAATGTTATTGCTGTTTGGAAGATGGTTGATGGGATGTTGTAAATACCATACAAAATGTTTTGCATCATATAGCCAGAAGCACGAAGTAGTGTGTGTTTGATTAGTCGAATATGCAAACTTATATTATAGTTTCATCAACTTACATAGATAAAATAAAGGGTTGCACTTTGTCTTGTAAATGTGTGCACCTTAAATACTACAATGTTATATATGGCAGGAAGAAGCTGAGCCCACAATGTCCAAAAGGCAGAAAAAGAAATCCCCTATGGTCGAAGAACAATCAGCAATAGAGGTCGTCACACAGACTGAATATATATATGAAGACACCCAATGTATTTCTGGTGTTGAGCCCGAATATAAATGGGGTGAAATTTATAGATTAATCTCCCACAGGGAGGTTCCTGACATGGGTCTCGAAGAAGAACCCATCTATGCAAACATAGAAAAATCCGCCATCATGAAGGTGGCTACCAGACCAGAGCTGTTCCCTTGCTCTGAGGTGATTAGATGGATTCTGCTCCATAGAAATACAGCCACCATGCTCATAGGAAATGTGGAAGGCTAGGGCTATGCTGCATTTAGCCCAGGATATGTGGCATTGGCCTATCATTTTCCAGAACCTAAAATCTTTATATCTGATGCTTGGCTGGATAACATCATAATGGACCCGGTGGAAACCTTGAAGAAGATGCTCTTGCAGGGAAAGCTTTATCGGTACAGAACATCCGGTGAATATGACACAGCTAGCTTGAGGGCTCCTTACAGATTTGTGGCCCTGATGCTTAACAGAATCTTTGGGAGAGCTCATGGCAGACTATTCAAATTCGAATGGATACCCATTATGTTCCATGTAGCAACCCAAGGAACAGTCTTTAATTGGGCCAGCCTGGTATCAAGCAGTCTTTCTTCTTGTTTGGGTGTAGCACAGGGAGGAGAAGCCAAGAAAAAGTCCGAATTCTACATGAGTTCGATATTGGTAGATTGTATACTATGAAACCAGCCTTTCCCAGGTCTCAAGTGTGTCTGGGACAGGGAAAGGATGCTTGTATATGCCGCCTATAGACCATTATGGGCTCAGCAGTACCATAGCCACTATAGGGAGGTCTACGAGCAGTTCATCATGCCACTCTACACACTCATCTTCCGGAAGGAATGTGACTGTATGTCAGAGGAGGCTATGCAGGTAATACAAGAGCATGCAGACTATTTCCTGACTGAGAATGGCATGTACATCAGAATGTTTGGTGGCACAAAATGCCCCTTACTGCTTCCCAAATACGCAATAGATTATATTATTCATAAAGAAGCAGTCAGGCAGGTATTCATTGATGGAGTAGGGAATTACCCTTTTTTAGCAAAAGAAGGCTACATATCCTCCGCTGCCATTCAAGCTAGGTAGCTACAGATTTTCCAAGGTGAAACAAGCTGCTGAGTTCATAGAAGAATTGGGGAAGTTCCATTTTGGTGAGATGCCTTTCCGAAGGAATGATACTAATGGTAAAATGGCAGAGCACTACAAAGAACATAAAGTACATTTTGAGTACACTCACCACTTTGACAAGGAAGAATCTGTCTTCCGAAGTGCCCCTAACTTGACAGCTCTGAGAAAAAGGTTTAAGCCTAAGAACCCCACCAAGGGTGGAAAGGGGGCCGAGCAAGGCAGAGCTGAGCAATCCAGAGCTGAAGAAGAGGCCAAGAGGAGACAGGAAGAGTCCCAGAAGCTAGAACAAGAAGCTGCAGAATGGCTGCAGAAAGGATAAGAAGAAAAAAGAGTAGCTGCCCAAGAAGCAGCTGGAAAAGCACAAGAAGAAGCTCGACTGGCAGAACAAGAAGCAAAGAGAAAGCTAGATGAAGAGCTCCAAAAGCAGGAGACTGAGAAAACAGAGCTGCCACAACAATCAATCTCTGAAACATCAACAGGACAGACCCAGGAGGAGGTAAACCCCGAGGTACAAATCCTTCAAGCACCTGCTGCTAGCACCCCGGTGACTCCTACGCTCCAGCTAGTGCCTTTCATCCAGAAAAAGGGTGAAGAAGTCCCCGAATTCAATATTGTCTATTATGAAAGGGCCACCAAAAGAATAATGAGGAGGGCAGAAAAGAAAGTTGAAGCGAAAGACCTATCAGGAAGGATGGTAACAGATACAGCTGTCATGCTGGGGACAGACAAGGATCCTAGGCTCATGATAGGAGCCAGGTCTGCACTAATCGAAGCCTCTGCAGATAACATAAACCAGATAATGATTGAACTAGAGTCAGTTAAGAAGACCTCTGCTCACCTAAAGGACACACTAAGAAAAGAAAGAGATGAGGGTAATAGACTCAAGAGGAAATATGAACACATGCAAAGGGAACTGGAATCCTCAAAAGGTGAAGTCCATACCCTTCAAGTGGAGATGCAAGCCAAGGGAACAGCACAGGAGTCCCTAGAAAATGTACAACAGGAAGCCCAAAGTCTAAAAGAGGAGAAGGAGCAGTTACTGTCAAAGGTGATAGAGCTGGAAGAGCAGCAGAAGGTCATATATGAGACCAGTGATTCACAGGTCCAAGAACTGAACAAGCAGCTAGCTTCTCTGACTGCTGATCTGGAGGTGGCTAAGGAACAACAGGTAAACCTGTAGCCATTTAAAGAATATATCCTGGCTCAAAAGGCTCAAATGCTACAACTGCAGACTGCTCTAGAGGAAGAGAGGTGCAAAGTCCTTTAGATTGATAGTAGGCTAGAAGAGATCATGGAAACTTCCCCATACTTCGTTGATCGATCTCAGGAGGTTCTTGAGGTCTTGAGTGCCAGAATGGCAAGGCCAGAAGATGATGCCGAAACTCCAGAAGGGATACCAGCAAAAGACCATCAAGCCCTCAAGAGAGATCACAACTTGGTAGAGTTCGCCATTAGTACTGCAAAAGACTTCAAGAAGGCTGTAAAAAAGATGCAGGTAGCATGCTCAGAGTATTTCAGAAGGCTCCTGAATATGTACAACCGATGTCAAACAGAGGCTGAGCATAGGATTGAAGAGTTCTCGGACCATGAGGCCTTTATGGAAATATTATAGAAAAGATATCAAGATGCAGAGGCCAGAACTCAGTAGATTAGAGCCATTGATGACCTAGTACTGAAGAACGAGGTAGGTCACGCAGCCATTAGCATGCAGTTTCTAGAAGATCAGCTTCGGTTGAGCCCAGCAAGGATCGAGGCCATCAAGAACCAAGTTTAAAAGTTCGAGATCAACATTTAGTTCCTAGAGCCATGCGCTTTTGAAGGCATCGCTGCTGAAGCAGCAGCGTGGAAGAAGTTTTTAGAGAGCCAGGCGGGACCCTCCTCATAAAGGACTGGTCAAACTTTGTAATAATTTAATATTTTTGTAAGAGTTTTTGAGAAATGAAGCGTTGGGAGAGCAAAACGTTGGGAAGCCCAAAGGTCACTTTGGGCAGCCCAACCATTTCGAACTTTTGTATAAAAGTAGGAGGCGTAGAAGGAATAGGGGGATTTTTTCCCTAGTAAGACTGGTGATGACATATTGTAAGAAGAACTACTTCATTTTGCAATAGAAATTATAGTTTGCCTGTTGAAAGAAGATCGGTGGGATTTCAAATGTTTTGCCATGGATAGTTGGAAGATGAACTACTTTGTTTTTCAGCATTGTGTCCATGAATCATGAGATCGTTCTAACTTATGACCTATGTCTTGTTTAAATGATTTCTGATTTATTTTATGAAATAACCACCATGAGTAATGCATGCTTATCATGAAACAATTAGTTATCTAGTTGTGGAAATATCTTTCATTGTTCATGCTTGTAAAAGTAAATGTCAGCTATCTGTAATTGCTTTTATCTTGGGTGGAAATCCACATTACTCATATATATTGAATATAAGTTGGCTCCCCGGGGATAGGTAGATAGGTAGATATGAATAGATAGATAGCTAGGTCAGTGCATAAATGCATGTGTGATTCAAATGTTGGTGAGCCTAAGACGAAAGGTAAGAACTTGCGCATCACATTGTGGCTGCTCCCTGCATTCTTCACCACCCTGCATGTTTAGTTCGATTCTTGCATAGCATTCTTAAATTAAAATACAAATTCTGGTGGATCGGGCCGCAACCGGTAGACCCTTTTGTTACTTTGACCTATGGTAGCCAGACTGCAAACCGGACGGATTCCCTACACCAAACAATCAACGCGCTAGTTGGGAACGTTGATTGGGGAGAATCCCTTATTGTTGCCGCCTGCGAATTTCCAGGCCTCAACAGTTTTGGCCCTAGAAGGAGGGCCACCAGTAAATGGCTGGCCATGGAACTTGATTCCCCGAGACTATCCTACCAGCAGATGTTTGAAGCTTGCAACCTAACTCAAGAATTTGCAGATTCTGGTACTATCCTTGAAGGATATTTTTTTCTAGTGGTTTATTTGTTCACAATTTGATCATGGCTGGTAATCAACCCAACCCTCTGCCGGCATGGAGAGCTAGGTCCCCTCTAAACTTAACACCTCCTTTGCATAATCTACCTCAAGCCTTTGACAAGCTCTTGCCTAAGTTTGACCCTGAGGAAGGGATTGCTGTAGATGATCACCTCCAAAGCTTTTACCTAGCATTAGAAGGTCTAAGGGCTGGGGAGTATGAAGATGTAGTCTGTAGATTATTCCCACATACTCTGAAAGGAGCAGCAACGTCTTGGTATTTTGGTCTACCCGCAAACTCCATTCCTAACTGGGACACATTTGAAAGAATTTTCAGAAGTAAATATACAGCTTAGAAGACACATGCCTCATTGATGAATGGTCTTGGTAGGCTAAGAAAAGATAATAATGAAAAGGTACATGGTTTCACTCAGAGATTTTCAATGTACCTAAAAAACTTTTCTGCAGTGGACACACCTTCAGAAAGGGTTTTAATTGAGTATTACACCTCAGCCCTGGGGCCTGAACCGACCATGTTTGCCAAGATGAAAGTCAAGCCTACACTGGCAGAGACTTATGAAGAGGCTGAAAGGGTAGAGGCTGAAAGTGAGAGTGTAGAAGATTATCCTGATTCACTTGAAGACAAGATTAATATGGGAAGAATCTCATTGCTATCAAAACCTAGAGAACATCAACCACATGATTACTAGGGAATGATGAAAATGCTCTAGAAATTATCCAACCGAATAATAGATCTGGAAAGGGAAGCAGACATTCAGAAATCTTATAAGCCTCACTATCCAAAAAGAGAAAACAATGACCAATGGCAAGTTCCTCCTTCCAATTCGGCATCAATAAACATAACAGAAGTAGGAGGGGATAATTTCTGTACCTTTCACCAACAACCTCATTCTGAGAAGAAGTGTCCTCAATGGTTACATTCAATGACATTGGTGATGAACAAGTTGTTGGACCCTAAATTGATTAAGGACAGCGGTGAGGAAGAAAAGGAGAAACAGATCATAAGAAAACCAGAGGACGACACTATGTTCTCATGGAATGGTATTTCACTATTTGACATTGAAGGTGACACTCCTAAATCTGAATGCACATCTACAACCACAAAGGACATGGGAATCATATACCAAGAAAATGAAATGATGTCTAAGATTAACAATGGGCAGGAGAAGGTTAAGAAGTTGGACGAAGGCAAAACGCATAAGAACATTACCCTCAACTAGAGGACCGAGCAAATCATTGAGACTGTCGAACTTGTGGATGAACAGACAAATGTTAGTGGGGAAAACTTAGATGAAACTCAAGAGCTAACGAAGGATATACCTACTCAAAACCAACTAGGGAAAGAAGACCAAGAACCAGGTTGGAAAGTAAACCTTGACACCCCACCTTTTCTCTTGACTCTAGAGATGCTGAATTACAATGTGCATAATTGCTTAGTAGACTCTAGAGCAGCAGTGAATGTGATTCCCCTTGTGATTTGCAAAAAGATTAATGGACAGCTAGAGTCCACACCTCGTGAAGTAACGTAATTGGACCGCACAGGGGTCAAGGTGGTGGGAGAAATGAAGAATGTCCTCATTCGTTTGGCTGCAAAAAACAAGATATGTCAATTTATTGACATTATGGTGGCTGACATACCAAGGGGATATGGGCTTATTCTCAACAGAGATTGGACTGCCAGGTTGAAAGGTTATTTTTCTTCAAATTGGTCTCACCTGTTGTTGCCTCTCAAAGGTACCCCAAATCCAATAAAAATTATGAGAGAACCATACATGAAGTATACTATCACTAAGTTAGGAGAAGGAAATGAGTCTGCTGATTCTATCCTGGGAAACTACCTGACTGAGCTTAAGCTAAGACATCATTCCTCAAAAAGGGCCAGTCCTGTGATGGACACTCAACCTGAACTCCTTCAACTCCCTCAGGCTGAAAGTGATGACTGCAGGATTTTAGATATGGGTTCCATTTCAATAACAGTACAATTGGACCATGGTTAGATAACTCATGTCTAAATCTAGCTCATTCCTTAGTCCTCTAGTTTTAAAATTTCAGGAATGGGAAAACTTTTTGTTTTTCTTTTGTTTTTCTTTTTGTATAGAAATAAATTGTTTGTTTTTACTAGGTGCTGGTTTTCTTGCTTTAATGCTTTGATATTTTTCTTTATTTGATTGTTTGCTTTGCTGATGTTTTCCTTTAGTACTTTGCTTTCTTTCCTTTTGGTTTTGAATAAAGAGGCAAACTTTTGGTTGCAATGGAAACATCAGGGTTCTTTATTAACTAAAATATTGAGTGAAAGACTGTGCTTTAAAGCATAAGAATGTCTTCTAGTAACCGTATTCCTAACTGGAATGCATTCATTGAAGTCTCACTTAACCCCTGTAAATAACTCAGAAGTAAAGAAGGTCTGGAATACTATTTTGAGGCTCCGTCCACCTCACATTTTAATATCCAAGGGGGTGACAGCATAAGATCCATGGAAAGGAAGCAGAGTAAGACAGTATATCATATATAAATGATCCCATGCCATAATGTCAGAAAAGCTAAAAGCTATCAAGAGTCAAAACTCCTGAAAGGAATAAGACATACCAAAACAAAGCTTGACAAGCATGAAATACTAAAATGGCCACAAGATCCTCTCCGTCCGTGAATTAAAATATGAAGTATCTTGTTCACACAAAAGGACACTATGGGATAGAGGATCCTGAATTAAAATCCAGTAAGAAAGGCCTGCAGGAGGACTCATATCAAAGGAATAAAATTTAAATAGCCCGAAAGTGCAAATTGGCATGGGAATGAGGAACAAAAGGATTATACTGCTTACTATCTGTTACAATCCTATGGTGTCTAAGCTGGAAACTACCTAAGGACAGGCAAATAAACCTCACATACTTGGCCTCAAAAGAGTTATTCAGACCTATAACACTGCTGATGTTACCTTCTCCCGAAAGAATGGGCTTCATTTGAGTAACTTAATGCATAATGTGGGTTGGCTTAGGAATGCAGACATCTAGAAGATTTCAATTTTATTCAGACAGTCTTGAGCTGGGGAAAAGTTAATTCAGAGATCTGGAGTTCACCAGGTAGTCGCCAATTGCTGCACCTACAACAATTCCCCAAAATTCTAAAATTTTTATGGACCCTCCTTTGTCTTGAATTAGCTTGTTTTTCTTCCCTACTTTGATGCAATGATTTCTCAAAATGTTTTAATGCCTGAGTTGCTCTACTTGCTGCCTTGGAATGCCTTTGGAAACTAGCAGGATTCTTGCTATTAAACGTACTTGAAGCTTGTTGAAATCGGAAATTGTTTTGCTTGAGTTTTCCGTCGTTGCGGCTGTTTTGAAGATTGTCGCCCCCGATTGCAGAACCTTCCAATTGCCGATCTTTTTATTTGTGGTGAATGTTTTTCTAATTGGGCATCGGACGCTCTTTCAATATTTTATCCCGCCGTTGCGGCTGAGTTTTGATTGTGACTTCCGGTATTCTCCCGACTTACGTGTTTTTTTGACTGATTTCAAGTTTAAATTGGAACCGTTGACCATGTTTTCTTTCACCGTTCCGAAAGGTTGTGAGCTTTCGTTCACCGACTTGAGATCCTCCTGACGGCTGATGCATGTAACAAACATTGAGAGCTTTCGGGATCTGTGCTGCCGCCGTTGTGGATGGTTTCGAGCTTTCACCACCCGATTGGAGAACCGTCTGACGGTCGATCGGCTTATTATTGCCCGCCATACATGCATACCCGGCTTGATAGACTTCGTGCCCTTCCACCATTGCGGGGGGGAGATCACTCTCGGCTGCCGATGTGAAAACCCTCCGACGCCCGATTTGTGGTCTCCTCGCACGTGTGGAAGGTTTATATATACGTTGGCGACAGTTTGGGTTTTTTTATTGTTATTTGTCGCTGTCGAACACTGTCACGGTGAGCACTATAGCATTGAGCTATCGTTCTTGGGAGGGAGTGAAGGTCTCGCTGTCGCTGTACCAGCTTCCAGGTGGCAGAAGTAAATTTCCAACCGTCATCGACTCGCCCATTTTGCCGGATTTCCAGGTAGGCGGTTCTTACCATGTCTTGTGCCGTTCAGAGTTTTGTTGGCTGTGGTTAAGTGCTTTAGGCAAACCCCATTTTACATACGTACAAAGGTCCACCCATGTTTTTGGTTTGCCGTAGTCGTTTTTGTTCTCCGCCCGGTGTTTTGCGCCTTCATATTGAAATTTTTTGGTTAGGTTAACTGATAGCGGTTAGTGGGGAGGGGCATTTTTTCTTTAAAACCTGCATATTATCTTGGCTATAATTGTTTCACCCCGCACGCAGTGGATGAAGGCACGGTGCAGGCGGCCGTTACGTCGCCTGCACCTGGTTTTCCCTTATGATGATGAGGTCCAAAAGTGTTTGCGGTGGTTTTTCTTGTGATTTAATGGTTCCTCCGCCGGTTATTTTTCCCCAGTATATGTTCCCAGTTTCGAACCCCAACCTTTTGTTCCGCGCCGTCCCACGCAGTCCGTCGGTCTCGACTGTCTGAAACCCTAGGCTGTGCCGTTGTAGGGGTTTGCGATTTAAGGATAGCATGGATAGTGGGTTTGATGAGAGCGTCGTACACAGAAAAATGTTGTTAAAGCCCACAACATATATTCAAATTGATGTAATCACCCCCCATGAACAACGTTGTGGTCAAAATGTTTAGACAGCTAGCATGATCTTTATATGTATAACGTGTTTCTTCATTTGTTGGGAAATGGACCACATTGATGAATTGTTGGACAATACATTTGCACTTTGCTTTTAATATCCATACATTTGCATTGCGAATTGTTTTAATACGAGAAACGACACTGCGAGATGATTGCCCACTGTATTGCACAGGATTTAGTCTTTTTATGCTAGTAATTCTAATAGTTAGGGCATTGTTGGATTGTGCATACATGCATTGGTTTCTATGCCTGCTTTCACTTTAAATAGAACTCTACATATGGATGTACTGTTATTGCTGTTTGGAAGATGGTTGATGGGATGTTGTAAATACCATACAAAATGTTTTGCATCATATAGACAGAAGCACGAAGTAGTGTGCGTTTGATTAGTCAAATATGCAAACTTATATTATAGTTTCATCAACTTACATAGATAAAATAAAGGGTTGCACTTTGTCTTGTAAATGTGTGCACCTTAAATACTAAAATGTTATATATGGCAGGAAGAAGCCGAGCCCACAATGTCCAAAAGGCAGAAAAAGAAAGCCCCTATGGTCGAAGAACAATCAGCAATAGAGGTCGTCACACAGACTGAATATATATATGAAGACACCCAATGTATTTCTGGTGTTGAGCCCGAATATAAATGGGGTGAAATTTATAGATTAATCTCCCGCAGGGAGGTTCCTGACATGGGTCTCGAAGAAGAACCCATCTAAGCAAACATAGAAAAATCCGCCATCATGAAGGTGGCTACCAGACCAGAGCTGTTCCCTTGCTCTGAGGTGATTAGATGGATTCTGCTCCATACAAATATAGCCACCATGCTCATAGGAAATGTGGAAGGCCAGGGCTATGCTGCATTTAGCCCAGGATATGTGGCATTGGCCTATCATCTGCCAGAACCTCAAATCTTTATATCTGATGCTTGGCTGGATAACATCAGAATGGACCTGGTGGAAACCCTGAAGAAGATGCTCTTGCAGGGAAAGCTTTATCGGTATAGAACATCTGGTGAATATGACACAGCCAGCTTGAGGGCTCCTTACAGATTTGTGGCCCTGATGCTTAACAGAATCTTTGGGAGAGCTCATGGCAGACTCTTCAAATTCGAATGGATACCCATTATGTTCCACGTAGCAACCCAAGGAACAGTCTTTAATTGGGCCATCCTGGTATCAAGAAGTCTTTCTTGATACCTGCAGCACAGAGAGGAGAAGCCAAGAAAAATTCTGAATTCTACATGAGTTCGATATTGGTAGATTGTATACTATGCAACCAGCCTTTCCTAGGTCTCAAGTGTGTCTGGGATAGGGAAAGGATGCCTGTATATGCCGCCTATAGACCATTATGGGCTCAACAGTACCATAGCCACTACAGGGAGGTCTGCGAGCAGTTCATCATGCCACTCTACACACTCATATTCCGGAAGGAATGTGACTGTATGTCAGAGGAGGCTATGCAGGTAATAGAAGAGCATGCAGACTATTTCCTGACTGAGAATGGCATGTACATCAGAATGTTTGGTGGCACGAAATACCCCTTACTACTTCCCAAATACGCAACAGATTATATTATTCATAAAGAAGCAGTCAGGCAGGTATTCATTGATGGAATAGGGAATTACCTTTTTGAGCAAAAGAAGGCTACATATCCTCCGCAGCCATTGAAACTAGGTAGCTACAGATTTTCCAAGGTGAAACAAGCTGTTGAGTTCATAGAATAATTGGGGAAGTTCCATTTTGGTGAGATGCCTTTCCGAAGGAATGATACTCATGGTAAAATGGTAGAGCACTGCAAAGAGCATAAAGTACATTTTGAGTACACTCACCACTTTGACAAGGAAGAATCTATCTTTCGAAGTTCCCCTAACTTGACAGCTCTGAGAAAAAGGTTTAAGCCTAAGAACCCCACCAAGGGTGGAAAGGGGGCTGAGCAAGCCAGAGCTGAAGAAGAGGCCAAGAGGAGACATGAAGAGGCCCATAAGCTAGAACAAGAAGCTGTAGAATGTCTGTAGAAAGGAGAAGAATAAAAGAGAGCAGCTGCCCAAGAAGCAGCTGGAAAAGCACAAGAAGAAGCTCGATTGGTAGAACAAGAAGAAAAGAGAAAGCTAGATGAAGAGCTCCAAAAGCAGGAGGCTGAAAAAACAAAGCTGCCACAACAATCAATCACTGAAACATCAACATGAAAGACCCAGGAGGAGGCAAACCCCGAGGTACAAATCCTTCAAGCACCTGCTGCTAGCACCCCGATGACTCCTACGCTCCAGCTAGTGCCTTTCATCCAGAAAAAGGGTGAAGAAGTCCCCGAATTCAATACTGTCTATTATGACAGAGCCACCAAAAGAATAGTGAGGAGGGAAGAAAAGAAAGCTGAAGCGAAAGACCTATCAGGAAGGATGGTAACAGATATAGCTGTCATGCTGGGGAAATACAAGGATCCTAGGCTCATGATAAGAGTCGGGTCTGCACTAATCGATGCCTCCGTAGATAACATAAACCAGATAATGATTGAACTAGAGTCAGTTAAGAAGACCTCTGCTCACCTAAAGGACACACTAAGAAAAGAAAGAGATGAGGGTAATAGACTCAAGAGGAAATATGAAAACACGCAAAGGGAACTGGAATCCTCAAAAGGTGAAGTCCATACCCTTCAAGTGGAGATGCAAGCCAAGGGAACAGCACAGGAGTCCCTAGAAAACGTACAACATGAAGCCCAAAGTCTAAAAGAGGAGAAGGAGTAGTTACTGTCAAAGGTGATAGAGCTGGAAGAGCAGCAGAAGGTCATCTATGGGGCCAGTGATTCACAGGTCCAAGAACTGAACAAGTAACTAGCTTCTCTGATTGCTGATCTAGAGGCGGCTAAGGAACAATAGGTAAACCTGTAGCCATTTAAAGAATATATCCTGGCTCAAAAGGCTCAAATGCTACAACTGCAGACTGCTCTGGAGGAAGAGAGGTGCAAAGTCCTTCAGATTGACAGCAGGATAGAAGAGTTCATGGAAACTTCATCATACTTCGTTGATCGATCTCAGGAGGTTCTTGAGGTCTTGAGTGCCAAAATGGAAAGGCCGGAAGATGATGCCGAAACTCCAAAAGGGATACCAGCAAAACACCATCGGGCCCTAAAGAGAGATCACAACTTGGTAGAGTTCGCCATCAGTACTGCAGAAGACTTCAAGAAGGCTGTAAAAAAGACGCAGGGAGCATGCTCAGAGTATTTCAGAAGGCTCCTGAATACGTACAACCGATTTCAAACAGAGGCTGAGCATAGGCTTGAAGAGTTCCCGAACCATGAGGCCTTTATGGAAATATTACAGAAAAGATATCAAGATGCAGAGGCCAGAACTCAGCAGATTAAAGCCATTGATGACCTAGTACTGAAGAACGAGGTAGGTCACGTAGCCGTTAGCATGCATTTTCTAGAAGATCAGCTTCGGTTGAGCCCAGCAAGGATCGAGGCCATCAAGAACCAAGTTGAAAAGTTCGAGATCAACATTCAGTTCCTAGAGCCATGCGCTTTTGAAGGCATCGCTACTGAAGCAGCAGCGTGGAAGAAGTTCTTAGATAGCCAGGTGGGACCCTCCTCATAAAGGACTGGTCAAACTTTGTAATAATTTAATATTTTTGTAAGAGTTTTTGAGAAATGAAGCGTTGGGAGAGCAAACGGTTGGGAAGCCCAAAGGTCACTTTGGGCATCCCAACCATTTCAACCTTTTGTATAAAAGTAGAAAGCGTAGAAGGAATATGGGGCTTTTTTCCCCAGTAAGACTGGTGATGACATATTGTAAGAAGAACTACTTCATTTTGCAATAGAAATTATAGTTTTCCTATTGAAAGAAGATCGGTGGGATTTCAAATGTTTTGCCATGGATAGTTGGAAGATGAACTACTTTGTTTTTCAGCATTGTGTCCATGAATCATGAGATCGTTCTAACTTATGAACTATGTCTTATTTAAATGATTTCTGATTTATTTTATGAAATAACCACCATGAGTAATGCATGCTTATCATGAAACAATTAGTTATCTGGTTGTGGAAATATCTTTCATTGTTCATGCTTGTAAAAGTAAATGTCAGCTATCTGTAATTGCTTTTATCTTGGGTGCACATCCGCATTACTCATATATATTGAATATAAGTTGGCTCCCCGGGGATAGGTAGATAGGTAGATATGAATAGATAGATAGCTAGGTCAGTGCATAAATGCATGTGTGATTCAAATGTTGGTGATCCTAAGACGAAAGGTAAGAACCTGCGCATCACATTATGACTGCTCCCTGCATTCTTCACCACTCTGCATGTTTAGTTCGATTCTTCCATAGCATTCTTAAAGTAAAATACAAATTCCGGTGGACCGGGCCACAACCGGTAGACCCTTTTGTTACTTTGACCTACGGTAGCTGGACCGCAAACTGGACGAATTCACTACACCAAACAATCAACGGGCTAGTTGGGAACGTTGATTGGGGAGAATCCCTTACTGTTGCCGCCTGCGAATTTCCAGGCCTCAACAGGTACTCAATAAGGAAATCCAACCATCTCGCTTTCCTGGCATTTATAATCGGTTGCTCAAATAAATATTTCAGACTCATATTGTCTATCTTGAGAAGGAATTTCCTTCCCGTGAGATAGTTCCTCCACATCTTCAAGGCATGGATGATGGCTGCTAACTCAAGATCGTGTGTGGAGTTGTTTTGCTCATGTTCTATTAACTTTCACTATTCATAACAAATTGTGTGGAATCTCCAGAGTCCTTCCTTGCTTGCATCCATGAAAACAACGAAATTCCCATCACTTCTACAATTCGTAGTATCGAAGTGATTTTCATACCTCTAGCTAATTGCACCTTCCAAGGTTTATCATGCTAAGCTTTTCCTAGTTTACATGAATCAACAATTTTAGGCAATACATAGCTTCGACAAGAACCGAGGTCAATTAGTATTGAAATAGAAGCATTCAATATCTTAGCTTCTATCTCAACCATGGTATCTTGATGGTTTTCCTATTGACCATCCAAGGCTGCATAAATTCTTGGTGTTCCATCTATGTCCTCTACCGTTGGTTCTTCCTGCAAGTTGTGTAAGAACCCAATGGTCTTATTATTATAGTCTCAAGCATAATGAGGCCCTTGGCATTTCCAACATTTAATTTGCAGTGGGAAAACATTGACTCCCCCATTTTTTGCTGGCTTGTTAGCATTTGGAGCTGGTACATATGGATTTGTACCTGATTTATTGAATTTCTTGTGGGATGGAAAACTATTGTTTTGTTTCTTGTATGGTGGTGAGTTAAACCTTGGTTTGTAGTTGTCAGAGAAGTTCTTAGACCTATCTCTATTTTCTTTTAGGTTCTCTTGACTTAGCTTCCCATTCTCATAACAAAGTCTAGCTTTTTGTAAGGTGGTGTCAAAGGTTTTAGGCATGTCGAATTCATCCTATCCCGAAAGTTGGGAGGAAGACATCCCAAAAACTGCTGTATTTTTAATTTCTTGTCCTTGATGTAGGGTACATAATGCAACAAATCCAAAAAATATATTACTAAAAGCATCCGTAGTCATGGATCCCATACCTAAATCGTGAAACTTTTTCACTTTTCTGTCAAAGAATCTTTCCAACATGTATTTCTCTTCAAAAATACTGTGAAACTTACTCCACCATATTTCTCTTAACTCATGTTTCTTGGTATGCTTCAAGTCTCTCCACCATCTAGTTGCTTTCCGTTTAAATTATAGATGGCTAGACGAGCTTTCATCTCGCTAGAATAGTTATGAACTTGGAAATATTTGCTCATACCCAAAAACCACTCTTCAGCTTTTTCCCCCGTATTCATCTCCCCTTCATAGGTTGGGGCATTTATTTTTTGGAATTCTCCCTGAAGATTGTCATCATTTCTTAGTTTATTTCTACATGGGGAAAGAGAATCATCACAAGAAAGACTATGATAGTCTCCTTATGGCGGTTCAGGGGTATGCTCTTCTTTTCCTTCTTCTCTTAAGATGCTGGCCCATTTATGTAAAAGGATTTCTTATAGATGTTTCTGGAATGGGTGGGTTTTCCCTGCGGGATTCCTCCTATCATGTTTCATAACAATTCTTCATTAATTTCTTGTTGTTCCTTTATTTCATTCAAATTATCATCTCTTAACTCTACAAGTCTGCTTAAAGACTTTGTATGGTTTTCATCATATCAGAATTCAGTTCCGCCACTAGTTCTGCTTCCTGGGTGTGGGTATTCAACTTCCATTTCCTGCTGTTATCTTCTTCAGTGTTCATCATCTGCACTTGTTCTTAAAAAATCCCACAATTACAAATTTTTAATAACAGGAAAAATTTCTGTTAGTTAACAAAATTTAAAACATACTTTATTTTCCCTGCCATGAATGTTAGGTATTGCCATTTGGTCTCTTAGTGTTGAAACTGGGCTCTAATACCACTTGTAATGTCCCCAAAGTTTGAAAGTATTTTTTTTTAATTGGCTAATAATTTACTTGAGCTGGAAATTATTTAACTTTCTGGTATGTGTCAAACTTTGTTTACAGTGTTGTAACGTCGTAAGATGTTCTTACGTCATGCTTACATATTTTTAGATGTGTTTATTAATGTAGTACTTATGTTGTTTTGATGTTGATTACTATCTTGATCTATGGTTATGCATCTATATGTATGTTAGTTATTTGATTACATACTCATTGGTTATAAAGTTTCATTATTGTCGTATACACAATTCTGAGTTATCTTGTTATTTGAAAAAGGGGTGGAGTGGCAGGACCTGTTTCCCTTGTAAACACCTGAGAGGTAGCTGTTTTCTACTTGTCACTGTAGGATTACTTAGTTCTTATGAACTAACGCATGTCTTTTAATGTTACGTGCATGTGCACTTGGTGATGGAAATTTCTTATTAAAGCTGAATAGGACATGTTTTCTATTTCGTCACTGGTACTCAGTTTTACATATCTAGCCTAGAAACATTATGATGGTTGTTAGTTGATTTTATGCCAGATTGGATGTTTCACTAGCTTGAGTTTCATGGGTTCTTATCATTATTTTTACAAACCCTACGCCAGTAATTTAGTTACGACTACATTTATTATTTACATGGCATACTTGTATATGGTATTGATATGTTATAACTTGGTTCATGATTTTATATGGTATTGGTATAATATTTAAAACCATACCATTAGCCCTTCCATGGAAAAACCTATGTATTTGATGCATATTTTACATGGCACGTAGATTAAACTTGGATCTACGTTAAAGGGTGATATAAATTATACAATGTGGGTTTCGAAATATGTTGTTCGAGGCCAGGGTTGTGACATTATTGTGCATCGAAATGTGTGGGACTCAAGCTTAGGGCTTGGCTCTCGCATTGGTTTGGGGTCATTTGCAGCAGGGATGAGTGAGCTATTCCTCTACATGGTGTGTTGGAGTGGAGCTTGGAAGGGTAGGATGTGGTGGAAGGTAAGTATTCCACAGAGGTTTAACAACTTTTGTTTCGTTGGTTCAGTTTGTGTTCAAATCGTTCTCCTTATCGTGGCCCTCTTCTATGTTTGTAGGTGTAGGGTTTGAAGAGACGGGGTCATGGGTTGTGGGTTGTTTGATGGAAATTCCATACCCATATGGATAAGCCCCACTGTATAAGTATTAAAAAAATTTCCCCTCTTCCATGGTTGTTGTGACAGAGTTTAAAACTCGTCATGGTTTGAATGTTTGGTTCTAGTTTCGATGGATGCGTTTGTGGGAAAAAGGACTGTCTGTATAATGAAATTGTAAGGCATCAAGGATGCATGTAATGACTTGGGGTTTTGCTGGGGTTTAGTGCCTTTGGGCCGGAGCTATTGTATTTGGGTTGTATGAATGGAAAATCTATGCAACAATGTCGCTTGGGAAGACTTGACAGGCTCTACGTATAGTAATTTTGGTTATGTTCTTTGTCATTGTAGCAGCACCATTGCTTGCAATGGTGCAAGGACGAGGTTATACGAATGTGTAGTTCCTTATTGGATTTTATCTTGGTTATGTATATATATTCACATCATTTTCATACTGTTTCGATTTCATTGTTATAACTCTTATTAGTTGGATTGTGTGGATTCACAAATTGTTTTTAAGTTCTTATGTGAAATCGCTAATATGTTGTTTGGCCTTTGGAGCCATGCCAAAAAGGGAAATGGTGTTCCCGCCATTTACACTGAGAATGTGTAGTTAGCTGAATGGATTATTCTTTTTATGGTTAATCCTTGTATTAGATTGTAACATTCGTGACAGTGGTGTAACCCTTCGATGAGTGTCATTTCTATTTGTATAGCGTATACATTAAGGTAGTGTTAATGTTTAAATGATTTGTTGTGATTAGGGCCGAGGGCCATAGTTACAGTGTGTATTTTTAAATTAGGTCTTTCGACCACTGTGTAGAGATTACATGCATTGGAAGTTATGGTCGGAGTATTTAAATAGCATGGATTTAATTGAAACGCCACATCATGTGGTAGAAAAATAATATTGAATCGTACAGGATTCGATATGGTGGATTTTAAATAAAATGACTCAACAGGAAATGATCCTGATTCATTATGTTTGTTAAATATTATTATTGTAAGGGTTTATTTGGGCATTTTATCATTGACAGGAATGGATCCTGTGACCTCTGTGTATTTATACTGTGGTTTTAATGAGTGTTGTACATAGCATTATGGTGGATTTATTTGTTGGGACTTTCGTTATGGGATACGATTCTTGTAAATGTAGTTTGTAAGTAGTTTACATATTTTGGTTTATTACACATGCATTGGATTTATGTGGATCATTGTTTATATCTTCAGATGATTAGATGGTCTCGATATTTGGACTACAAATTTTATTTATGGATTTGTTTAGTGTATGATGAATGATTTTGGTTATGACTTGGTTCTTAATAAATACATACAGACTCTAAGGGGTCTTCTACGATTTTAATCTAGCTTGTTATTTTTTTCAATGATTATTCTTTAAGTATAGGATAATGTGTTTATAGCATTGTTTATTTATAAAATAGCTTCATACCTATTAGAGGTCTTTATATTTGGACTATTTGGCATTTTAATTTTTTATTTGATTATAATATTGTTTAACTTAATTAATGGTAATGATTTGTTTCTTAGGTTATATTTATTTAGTATTTTGGCTTGTAAATAACGGTCTGTTGGAAAATGAAATATGCTAGTAGAATCTATAGGTAGAATAGACATATCGATTTTGTTTAGAGTAATCTCTAGGTTTTAGGAAACAAAGTATAAGTTATGAAATAAAATGCAGAATTGTATTGGAAGAAAATAAGCCCTAAATAATTCTTAAATAGGAAATAATTCGAATCATAGGGTTAGAATTATAACATAAATACTTAACTATTCTAAGAGGATACAATTGCAGACATAGGGTTAGAAATACAACATAACCCATGAACTATTCTAATAGGAATTATACTAGATAATGGAACAAAGAATTCAAGAACCTCATACCTGTAAAGTGAAGCTATTCCAATGGTTGAAATTTGCACACTCAATTACCCAACATTAAAAAATCATAGTCAGATCTTACCTATGTATAGATAACCGAATCACTTGGGAACTACCACGTTCCACCCAACCATGACCCGGAGTTGTTCCTAGTTTTATTCCGGATCCCCCTGAGCTGGTTCTAACATGGGGTCCTAGACCCAATATATCAAAATAAAACATCAAAGTAACATCATATTTAATGGGGCTCACACCCATAAGTGTTAGGTCAAAATTCAGGATATTACATTCCTTCCCGCTTAGAACAACATCGTCCCTGGTGTTCTAGGAACTCAAAATGAAATCATGAAACAAAGCGGGGTAAGCCTTTATCATGGTGGCTTCATTTTACCAAGTAGCCTCATCAGCTCCAAAGTGCTTCCATTGCACCTTAAACACTCATGTGCTCCAGAGCTTCTCACTCAACATAACATAAACACTCATGTGCTCTAGAGATTCTCACCCACACAACATCTCATCAATCATGTGCTTCAGGGTCCATGCCTAACACATAAAATCATACATAAAACATATGTAACTGGATTGCGCCCAATGTATCAAAAAAATCATCATGTTCATATGCAGAGGGGTCCTAGACCCAATATATCAAAATAAAACATCAAAGTAAAATCATAGTCAATGGGTCTCATGCCCATAAGTGTTAGGTCAAAATTCGAGATAATACATCCCTCCCCGCTTAGAAAAACACCATCCATGGTGTTCTATGGAATCATAATGAAATCATGAAACAAGGCAGGGTAAGCCTTTATCATGGTGTGTTCTTTACTATGTTTACTCTTATACATACCATGTATAAAATATATAATAATATATATTATTTGTTAACATTTGTCTTTAGGTATCATATGACATGATCCCTAAAATTATGACACTTTTTTTATTAAGTCCATTAGGTAGGTGGTTAGGTCTACTACCCTAGGAAACTCTAAACATCATTGCATGTTGGACTACCTCATATAACATCGTAGTTCTTCAGTAATTGATGAGAGACAGAAATTCAAGATTTCATTTAATCACTTGTAATAATTCAGATGAGATCAATATTTTACTCAAGTTGTTTTCACTCGAAATCATTAATTCTTTTCAGTAACTCGTAGCACTTATCCAGATCCCATACTCAACACTAAAAATAGGGAGTTACAATCTTAGTGTGATTCCAAAGCTCCTTGTTCAATACTAACGCTAGGATGTACTTGTAGGATACGTCCGGAGATACAATGGCCAAGGATCTGATGTTCCAGAGCTTATGCTCAGCATCAACTTAGAAGGATCCAGGAATTTTGCCCAACACTTCCATTCTAGATTTTCATGTGCTCGAGAGCCTCCTGCTCAACACAAAGGTTTTCATATCTCATGTGTTTTAGAGCTTCTCGCTTAACATAAAATAAACACTCATGTGCTCCAGAGCTTCTCCCTCAACACAAAACATCTTAAATACTCATGCTCTAGATCTCCTCACTCAACACAAACATCTCATCAGTCATGTGCTTCAGGGTCCACGCCCAACACATAAAATCATACATAAAACATATGTAACTGGCTTACTCCCAATATATCAAACAAATCATCATGGTCACATGCAGTGGGGTATTCAACCCAGTATATCAAAAGAAAACATCAAGGTAACATCATAAATAATGGGGATCATGCCCATAAATGTTAGGTCCAAAAATGAGGATATTTCATCACTCCCCGCTTATAACAACATCGTCCCTGGTGTTCTAGGGACTCAAAATGAAATCATGAAACAAGGCAGGGTAACCCTTTCTCATGGTGGCTTCATTATCCCAATTAGATTCATTGGCTTCGAAGTGCTTCCATTGCACCTTCGACTAGACTGTGGTGCACTTCCTGAGTTGCACCTCTCTCTTTTCCAATATATGAAGAGGTTCAAGGGAAAAATCCCCTTTAAGTTCAACCTATAACAAGGACCAATCAATCACACGTTTAGTATCATAAACATATTTATTTAATAATGATGCATGGAAAACATTATGTACTCTTATATGTGCAGGTAACACTAGTTCATATGTCATAGGCCCTCTCTTGGCCAGTATCTCAAAGGGTCCACAAAATCTAGGTGCTAACTTACTTCACCTTCCCAAGCTCAATGAGCTCCATTTTTATTTTACTTTCAAGTAGACATGGTCACCTATTTGATAATATTTATCTTTTATTTTCTTATCTACATAGCGTTTCTAGAGGTCTTGTGCTTCTTTAAGGTTCACCTGGACCTTGGTTACCAACTATTCCAAGTCCTTTAACAAGTCAGGCCCTAACATGAGCTGATCCACTGGGCTATCCCAAGTAATTGGTGTTCTACACTTCCGTCCAAAGAGTACCTCGAAGGGACTCATCTTGGCGGAAGTATGGTATCCATTTTTATACACAAACTCTGCAAGGTGTAGGTAACCTTCCCACTTGGTGGGGTTTTTCATGACATACATCCTAAGCATGTCCTTGATAATCTGGTTGACCCTTTCTATCAACCTGTTTTTCTACAGGTGATAAGCAGTACTAAAGTTCAACTACGTCTCTAATCGGGAGAATAAATATCTCCAAAAGTTTCTGGTAAACTTAGTATCTTGATTCGAGATGATTGCCTTTGGTATCCTATGCAATCTAAATATCTCCTTCAAGAATATATCAGCAACATGTACTTCCTTGTATGTTGACATCAATGGAATGAAGTGTGTTGATTTTGACAATTTGTCAACTACTACAAAGATAGAATAATTTTGTTTCTTACTTTTCGGTAGAGCTATGATAAAATACATACTATTGACCTCCCACTTCCATTCTAGAATGGGAAATGGCTGGAGCAATCCCAAAGGATTTTGGTGCTCAGCTTTGACCAACTGACATTCCTGACATTTCACGATAAACAATGCAATGTTGTGTTGAGTCTAAAATTGGTCCCTTTTTAACCATCCTTAATCACCTTTTCTTCCCTTGTTTTACACCATTCAGCATGCCAATCAGACCTGTTTTCCTCACTTTATTCCCTAAATTGAGAATGTAAGACTGATTATTGTTTTATCTTATTAATGCTTATGACTGTGACAATTAAGGCTGTGTATCTCTCAAAATTGTGCTAATATGTTGTGATTTATGAAGATAGCGTGAGATGAGTAGACTACAGGAAAATGGAGCTGAACAAGTCTTGAAACAAGGGGCGTTCGTGATTCAAGAGGATCCTCAATCCTTCAATCATCAATTAAGGCAAGTGGTTCTTATGCAACATTCCAGACAGAGCCGTATAGAGTAGCTGTAATAGAATGTGCTACGATTGGGGGATCTTTAGGATAGCTGCTCGAATATCATGGCGATCTGAAAAGATCGCCACTTCCGGGCCAGTCAATAGCTTTCTCTCATTTTCTATATTTTCACCATGCCACGTTTTGTAACAACCAGTGTTATTCAGGGCACCTAAAGATCAGAGATCTTCATGGCTGCCCTTTGTAATAGGATTGGATGTTATAGTCTGTATGTATAAAAGTGAGAAGCTGTCTCGACCCGGGGGGTTGGAAAATAGATAATTCATTCTTGTATTGAGAGTGGAAGTAATCTGTAATCATTCCTTCTTTTAATACAAAGAGTTACCGCTGATTTAAGGGAGCTGTACATTGTTCATCCAGCGTCTCTGTGTGAAGGCTTGGCTCGCCTTCCGCAGAGATTGTTGAGTTAAAGTAGGATTTCCGAATTCATTGTCGTGTGATGTTTTGCTGATTATATTGCCTATGTGCGCAGCAGTAGTATGTGTGGATTTGCAGTATTACATTTCCTGAGATTGATAATTGGTACAACGTAACAGTCGACTGAGTAGGTAGTTTTCTTTATGCAATTCATACAATAGCTGTACACAGCTCTGTTCATCTCACGGTTTCAGATTGTTACCCCACGAATCCTTGCAATTATTTTACTGTTGTAATTGTTGATTTTCATTCCTGTAATTCAATTCCTTAGAGTAGCTGAACTCAATATTCTGCAATTGAATTTCTAGATTACATTCAGTTTATGTTTATAGATTTCAAGAGTGATTAGATTGAATAGGTGAATCACTTGTTCTGGGATATGAATAGGATTTCCTTTTTGTCTGCAATTGTTGTTTGAATCTGATTTCATTTCTTGTTGATACATGGTAGGAAGAGATTGAATTGTAGTGTTTAGAAGATTGGTGGGATTACACAGGTTCTGAGGGATGAACATGGTTGTTAAAGGGTAAAGTGTTTAATTACAATGATCTGGTGTTTTAGCATAGACTGTGCATTTATCCTTTGAAATAAAAGACTTCGTCGGGTTGACAATAAATCTCGTATGCTCTGTGTGTTGATAATAATTTATATGCATTTAGGGTGCTCGACATTTTGGCGCCGTTGCCAGGGAAGGATAAAAATTAAACACTATCATTAGTTGCATCTGGTAATTGTTTCTAGTCAGTTTCTCTTTTTATTCTCTTTGATGAAATGATTTGGGTTGCATGAATACGAGGAGGGTAAAACGCGATCAACTCCCAAATCCCAAAACCCCACAAAATACTAACAATGCAGGTGGCTCGGGTCGCGGTCGAGGATTACCGTTGGGCAGAAGGACGTTCATCGACGATCTTGTTGACATAACTAATTCATCCACCAGAGCTCGTCTTCAAGAAACTCCTATCAGAAGGAACCCTACCGATCCTGAGGTTCCAGCGTCGGGATCCATGGTGGAGAATCCACGAGCAGCTGCGACTCCCTCGAACATCCCTTCAGACGAAGACACAGCTGTTACAACTGGACCTGCTGGTAGAGGTCCGACCTACCACATTAACGGGAGGGTTGTAACTAAGGAAGAGTGGTATCAGTACCACCACAAGTTCGAGGATCAGTGGAGGAACAAAGAAAATAAAGAGGAACGGGAGAAGGATGAAGAAAAGAACATAGGAAGAAACGAAGAGGAGAAAACAGAAGAAGAGATGAGTAACAGACACGGGGCCAACGAGGAAGAAGTAATGGGAGAAAACTATCATCATGAAAATCGCTCCCTGCCAGAAGGAATGGTGGCTACATTGTAATTTCCGATTCAACAACCAGATGGGGCATATCCTATGAAAAATATCTCACCATCGATGTTACCTCGTTTCCATGGAAAGGCAGCAGAAGACCCAGACGAATTCCTCTTTGAATTCGATATTCTTTGTCGCATCTATGATTATATCACCGATGCCCAAAAGCTAAAAAAATTTCCTGCTACCCTAAAGGACAATGCATTATGCTGGTTCATGAGCCTTGGGGGAGGAGCCGTTGCTAATTGGGATACAATGAAACAAGTGTTCCTGGAGAAATATCAGGAATATTGTAACACCAAGGACAAGAGAGAGGAATTATTTAAAATGGTGCAAAAGGAGGACGAAAGTTTGGAGGATTTCGTGGAAATACTGTTGTACAATGTGCAGAGAGTTGGGCAGATGAACATGGGGCTGGACGTACTCAAGATAATCTTGCTCCGTGGGATCAGTGATGATTGTTTAGACATGTTAAACTTGCTTGGTAAGGGAGATATCTCCAAAGAACCTTTTGAAAAAATTGTGGAACTGTGCAAGAGATACTCTAGGGGGTCTTCCAGGAATAATAAGCGGGACAAACAAGATAAACTAGAATGTGACGTCTTTGACAGAACTCAGAAATCATCCGATGGAGGCGCTACCCGTGCAGAGATAGGAAATCTCCTTGAAAATTTTAAAACAGAAATGATGAGCTCTATCTCTTCGGAGATCGATGTCCTGAAGGCAAAGCAAAAACAGGCAGTGGAGGATCTCACACTAGGTGTGTTCTGCCCCCGTTGTAGAAAGAATCATCCTCTGAGAGAATTTCCACTGGATAAGGTAGAAGTATGCCACTTGTGTGAGATGAACCACGACATGAAAGAATGCCCCTCACTTCCTCAAGTAAAGGCCATTATGCAGGCATCAAACCCGGATGTGGAAGTAGCCTACTTTATTGCACAGAAGAAACCGTGGAAGCCTCGAAATCAAGGTATGCCTCCAGACTCATTTCCATTTTTGAATAATATGGGAAATTGGAATAATAACATGAAAAATGTGAATACACAATTCCCTTCAAATTATGCTCAGTGAAATTCTTCCCAACCTGCAATGTAAAACTATAACTCATGGAGTCCTTGGACATAGCCACCACATCAACCTACGTCGTGGTCTCCTGGATGGAGGAATTTCCATCCTGGGAACCAGTTTCCTCAACCACCTCCACCTCAACAGTCACCATATTCTCCTCAGTTTCCCCAATTCCCTCAATTTCCTCCATATCCTCAATACCTACCTCAGCAGTCGTAGCTGCAGCTGTAGAATAATTCTATCCCGAATATACTGATTCAACCTCAGCTGCCTACCCAACCTAATCCCAACCCGAATAATAAAGCAGTCCATCAATTGGAGACTGTCAATATGCCATCCTACTCTCTTTCCCCTGTACCCTGTAATGACATCCATTTACGATCTGGGAAAATAGTAGAACCCGTAATTACAGAGGATGTTTCACCCTCTGTGCATAAAGAAGAAGGGAGTTCACAGCATCCATTTGACACAGTTCCTATCATTGAAGATGCTGAGCATCCCTTAGAAGGGACGGCTGAAACATCTGATGATAAAGGGATGGCTGAAACATCCAACGATAAATCTGACAATACACAGCCTTCCCAGTTGATAAAGCAACCACCATAACCCGAAAGACTAATGCTACCAAGAACGGGGGGGCAACCTCAGGTTAACCTCCTAGGAGAGTTAAGGAACCTTTATGTTAAAATCCCCCTTCTTCAAGCTCTTCAAGATGTGCCTATTTACGCTAGAACAGTTCGGGACCTGTGCACGAAGAGAGCAGGAAGGAAACCCAGGGATCCTCCCATGGTTCACATCATAGGGAACTTATCTGCCTTGATACCAGGAAAAGCCCCTGTGACTAAATATGATGACCCTGGCAATCCTACCGTCACTGTACAAATAGGATAGACACAGATACCCAACGTGCTAGTGGATCTAGGAGCATCAATCAATGTTATAACAATAGAGACTGTAAAGAAGCTTGGGATCACTAATATTAGACCGACCCCTACTATTTTGGAATTAGCAGACAGATCCACTATCAGACCCGAAGGGATTCTAGACAACCTTGTCATCTCAGTAGATTCATGGGAGTACCCAGCTGACTTTTTGGTATTACAACCAAAATCGCAGCTGGGGGGACACCCATTGATCCTGGGGAGACCTTGGTTGGCCACAGCTGATGCTTGCATCAGCTGTCGATCGGGGTCCATGACTATATCTGATGGTATGGATACTAAAAATCTCACCCTTTATCCTCCAGCTTGGCCAATTCTGGAGGCTGAAACATCCCTTTGGATAGAGCAGTAGGAGGAGGAGGATGTTCAGCCACTATTAACTATAGGGAAGGCCTTATGTTTTAAAAATGAAACAGAAGATGATACTATTAGCAATTTCATTAGTGAACCCACTTCAGTGAATAGAGAGGTCTATCAAATTCTGAACACTACCCTAAGCAAGGAAGAACAAGAAAATCTTACGGAAGAAGCCTTAGTTGGTGTCACAAACATAATCCCGGTTTTGAAAAATTCAGAAAGTATTCCTATTGAGGTAGAGCCTGGAAGGACTTTGAATATCAATCTTAGTCTCTCCTTAGAGAAATAGAAACGCCTGATCAACCTCTTGAAAGAACACAAGGGGGCGTTTTCCTGGGTGTATACAGATATGAGGGGTATTCCCTCTAATATGTGCACCCATCACATTTATATTAAAAGTGACTCCCGGCCTATGTGTCAACCCCAACGACGCATGAACCCCAATCTGAGCGATATAGTGAAGGAGGAAATCTAGAAACTTTTGGAAGCAGGATTTTAATATCCTATTTCAGATAGTGAGTGGGTCTCTCCACTTGTAATTGTACCCAAGAAAAATGGGAAATGGAGAGTCTGTGTTGATTACAGGGAATTAAACAAAGCAACTCAAAAGGATCATTTCCCTTTGCCCTTTTTTGACCAAGTACTTGATACCCTATCAGGGAAGAAGTTCTTCTCCTTCCTAGATGGCTTTAGTGGGTACAACCAAATCCAGATTGCTCCAGAGGATCAGGATAAAACCACATTCACCTATCCTTGGGGAACGCTTGCCTACATAGTGCTTCCCTTTGGATTATGTAACGCACCAACAACGTTCCAAAGAGCTGTAATTGGAATATTCTGTGAATTAGTTAATGATAGTATGGAAATATTCATGGATGATTTCACTCCCTATGGCAGGGATTTTGACGAAGCACTGGAAAATTTAAAGAAGGTTTTAATTCGCTGTGAACAGACTCGGCTCTCATTAAGCATTGAAAAGTGCCATATGATGATAAGCGAGGGGGTGGTATTAGGGAATTTTATCTCTGCCAATGGAATTCAGGTAGGCCCTTCAATAATCAAGGTGATAAAGAATATACCTACCCCTTCAACTCAGAAAGAGGTGAGAATTTTTCTAGGACATGCTGGATATTATCGAAGGTTTATAGAAAATTTATCCAAAATGGCCTCTCCCTTGTTCTCTCTGTTAATGAAGGATGCACAGTTTGTGTGGAATACAGCATGCCAGACAGCATTCGATGAGCTTAAAGCGAAGCTGTCCACAGCCCGCATCTTAAGGGGACCTAATTGGACCCTTCCCTTC
Organism: Pseudotsuga menziesii; assembly: GCA_001517045.1. Taxonomy (NCBI): domain Eukaryota; kingdom Viridiplantae; phylum Streptophyta; class Pinopsida; order Pinales; family Pinaceae; genus Pseudotsuga; species Pseudotsuga menziesii. Next base: position 93,167 of record LPNX010317417.1, on the reverse strand, counting down.
CATATTTCTTCAGATGCCTCTGACACTGCCATTGGAGCAGTATTGGGACAACAGGATGGTCAAGTACCTTATGCCATCTACTATGTAAGTAAAAACTTAGCCCCTACTAAACTTAATTATACTGTCACTGAAAAAGAATTCCTAGCTATTGTTTACTCTATCAATAAATTTCGACATTATATCACCAGGTATCCTACATTTGTGCACACTGACCACTCTGCCATTAAATATTTAATGAATAAACCTGTTACCAATGCCAGAGTGACCAGATGGATTTTGTTGTTGCAAGAATTTGATATCACCATTATAGATAAACCTGGGAAAGAAAATGTTGTTGCTGATTTTTTATCTCGTCTTACTAACAGTGATGACAGTTTTCCTGTTGAGGACTCTTTTCCAGATGAACATCTATTCACACTTTCAGCTCATTCTCCATGGTATGCAGACGTCGCTAAATATTTGGTTGCAGGAAATCTCCCGCCATATATGTCTAAATGAGAAAAAAGAAAAATTATTCAACAGAGTGCCAGGTTTTCTTGGCTAAATGGTCATCTCTTCTACACAGGGCCTGATCTTGAGATCAGGAGATGTGTAAGAGAAGATGAGATCTTTGATATACTGAAAGCCTGTCATGAGGGGCCTTGTGGAGGGAACTTTGCAGATAAAAGAACAGGGCATAAAGCACTGCGAATGGGCTACTACTAGCCGACTCTGTTCAGGGATGCTAAAAGGTATGTTCAGTCCTGTGACAGCTGCCAAAGGATGGGCCAACCTAATAAAACAGATCAGATGCCCCTACAGTCCCAACTTGTAGTTGAACCATTTGATAGATGGGAACTGGATTTTGTTGTCCCTATCAGTCCTCCTTCCAGACAAAAGGTCTACATTCTGGTTTGTACTGATTATATGACCAAGTGGGTGGAGGCTGTAGCTTTGGCCAAGGCTAATAACCAGGCAGTGATTGATTTTCTGTACAATGAGATCTTTACCCGCTTCGGGGTACCAAAATAAGTAGTTACCGATGGGGGGCCGCAATTCATGTCACACCAATTTGAATCCTAGGTCCAGAAATATCATGTGCAGCACAGGGTGTCTTCACCTTACCACCCCCAAGCCAATGGTCAGGTGGAAAGTACCAATAAGGTTATTGAAAACATCCTTACTAAAACAATTAAGAGCCATCGAAAGGATTGGGCTGACAGGCTTCCGGAAGCACTGTGGGCATATCGCACGACTTGGCGCGACACCACAAGTTTCTCCCCATTTGATTTAGTGTATGGAAAGAGTGCCATCTTTCAAATTGAGTTTGAGATTAAAACCCTGAGGATAGCCACCGAAATGAATCTGGATGTAACAGAAGCTCAGAAGCGAATATTGAATCAATTAAATGAATTGGACGAGAAGCGGTTAGTTGCAGTGGACTAGACTTTGTTGCTTCAGCAACAAAGATCCAATTAGCATGACTGATTTATTAAAAAGAAAGTCTTCAGCGAGGGAGACTGGGCATTACTCTATGAATCCAGATTCAAAATGGATTTTGAAGGTAAATTTCGTACAACATGGCTAGGTCCATACTTGGTTGACAGGGTCTTTGACAACGGCATTGTCCGTCTGGTGACCATTGATGACAATCGCATACCATTACTTGCTAATGGCCACAGACTACGACTGTATCGTAAGCCTATTTCGAAAGATGCATTCATTTCACAAATCGTCGCCAATCCAGAGTATCAGTTGACATCAGGGCAGGAACTTCTCTGTACCTCTTCCAACCCTTGAACTGTAAATCGCACTTTGAATCACTATACATAAATAATTTTTTTTCCTTCTGTAGCGTATAAATATTTATTTTCCTTTTGCATTTGATCTTTTTGGTTGTTATTTTTCAAAAAAAAAAAAATTGCAGAGAAGTACCAGGCAAATGACCAGATTGGGCCTGTCGAACAGGAGAGTTCTTCCTATGGTTCCCTATGTCGTATTTTCCTTTTTCCACCAAATAAATATTTTCGGCGGCTGGAACATATTTCCCGGCAGCTACAACATATTTCCCAGTGGCTGCAACATATTTCCCGGTGGCTGCGACATCTTTTTCCAGCCATTGTGAACTTTTTTCTGCGGCCGTGACCCTTTCCCGATGACCAGAAAATCATTATTTTCTGGCAGCCGTGAACCATTTCCCGACGGCTGCAACATATTTTCCGGAAGCCATGAACCATTTCCCGGCGGCTGCAACATATTTTCCGATGGCCGTGACCTTTTCCCGATGACCAAAAAATCCTTTTTTCGGCAGCCGTGAATTTTTTCCCGGCGGTGGCAACATATTTGCCAGCGACTGTGACATATTTTCCGAGGACCATCAAGATTTTCCCTGGCAGTCATGATTTTTCCTGCTACCGCCAATCTTTTTCCCGACACCGTGAATCATCTTTGGCGGCTGTAACATCTTCTTAATTGGCCGCAATATCATGCGGGGCAACTGCAATTCTGCTTTATTTGGCAGACATTTCCAGCATTAAAGATTGTTCTCTTGCAGCCTGTAGTGGTAACTCCTGTGTTAACGAAAGAAAATTGCTTCCGCTACCAGATATGGCTCTGATTTATCCGACTCGTGCCAGCCAACTTGACATAATTCTGACCCCGGCGATGCGATGGTTTTTGTTTCACTGGCGGAAGGAATTATGGCCTTATCCGTGTTATTATGATCAACTTAATGACTATGCATGAGTTTGGATTTGTAGCATCAGCAATCACACATTCCACCATTCTCCGCAGGCTATCCGACGCACAGTCGCACGAGGTATGGCTTTGATTTTTACGTGATTAAGTGTTGATTTGATTTAACGATATCATTCGTGCCTTTATACGTATTATCATTATGTCTTAATTAATCCTTTCCCTCGCGTGACATAAAAACTCATAACCGCCACCTTCCCCAATTTGGCATAAAAATTTCGAACCTCCCTCTGTACTGAACTTTCCAAATTTGCCATTTTTTTTCTTAACATCTTCGCTCAGCAACCTGTGCATCCTCTACTCTGCAACCTCCATTCTTGGACCTTGTAACTCTGCAGCCAGGACTATGGGGCTTCCAGCTCGTCATGAACCTTTGAATACACAGGAACTCAGGAACAATCCTGCGGTTTTTGCCTTTTTCAAGCCGCTGGCTGGATCAAATTTTTTGAGTGACTATATGGATTTAACCGGGAAGCAGCTTTGCAATTTGCTTTAAACCTCTGAGACACTCACTCCAAGGTATGGGGGCTGTAGATACAAGTCTCTGAGGCCATTATATCCAAGTTTACTGCTCTTCCATAGGTCAGAAAGGCATGGTTTGGAAGACGAGTTCCCACGACGACTGCACGGGAAGCATTTTTACGAGAGGGGGAGCAAGTTCAATCATCAAGAAGAGGAATTGCCCTACATTCACTACCGCAGCCATGGGATCAGGTTGCTAACTCTCTCAAGAAGTACATCACTTGTGAAGGTAGGTACCAGACTGTTTATAATTCTGATCTACCTTTTCTTTCTCATCTCCAACATGGCTTTTTATTGAACATTCCATACTATCTACTTCATGATCTGCGCCATATGGCGATGTTTGTCCAAGCTGCTAAACATCCACATGTTTCCCTCAGCCACCATGGTCTTATAAAATTAATCATTTTAAGAACCCTCACCCAGCACAATATAACCTGGGATCAATTCACAGCTCACACCCCAGAACCTGCTCCTTTGCTGGGTGTCCCAGCAGACCAGGCACACCTTCAACCACATCAGGAGGACCGGAGTCCCTCCAATGTAGTTGTGGGGGGGGGGGGGGGGGGGGGATGACATTGCACCAGAAGAAGAGCAGCATGAGACACAAGTAGAACCATTGGAGGAGGGTGTTGATAAAAATCTTGGGAAAAACACAGACAACAGGGTAGCTCTGACATCAGAAGGAAAAATTGGAGCAGCATTGAATGCTGCGACAATTGAACTTGAAGATGGTAGAGCCAAGGCAATTGAAGAAAATATTGAACCGGTCACTATTGAATCCTCACCTGAGTGGGGAGGAGGAACTCTAATTGAGGAGGAATGGCCTAAGGAGCAAGAAAACATTCCTCTGACCTCAGCCGTGAATCCTGATATGCCAGCTCCTCAAAAGAAAACACCACAAAGGAGAAGAAAGAGACCAATTAATGAACTTAGCATAACTTCACCAATAAGAAGAAAAAGAACTAAATCAAATGCAGCAGCAGAGGAAGACAGAAAAAGATGGGAAACCCTGGCGGCACAGGTTGAGTTCCCGATCCTTGTACCAAGGCCAATGGATGCTCCACAAAGGCCAGTTGAGGAAGAACCCAACATTGAAGGACTTTTGGAAGAGAACACATTATTAAAGGAGGAAGTTCAAGTACTTCGAAGGGAAGTGGAGACATGGAAGGAAACCTATAGGAAACAAGGTGAGAAGAAAATGTATACATTGGTGGAGGCTGCAGAACAGTTGGAGGAATCAAACTCTACTGATCCTGGCAAGGAAGAGGAGCGAGTGATTTGTCCTGCCTGTGGGGAAATCTTCAAAGAGGCAGGCCATAAGATCATACTTCGCACATGTACATCTCAACAGTCTGAGGCCACAACAGAGGAAGCTGCAGAAAAAGAAGATGCTGCGACACAAGAACCAACATCTTTGACCATCCTTGCTGAAGCTGCCACCAATCCTGTGACCGAGGAGAAAAAGGATGAAATCAGGAATGATGATGGAGATAACGATTTCACTGTGAACTCAGAATGCTCCCATGATATAGAGATGATAGAAGCTGAACCACAAGGGCAGGACATTAATGAACTAGAATAGGGGGCTGTAACACAAGAACCAGCAACCTTGAATATACTTGTCCAATTGGCAGAGAAAGTGGGAGAAGAATCTAGGATGGAGGACACTCTGGAACCTAATGAAGAGCTTTGCACTGTGACTCTAGAATGTTCCCATGATACAGGGCTTAGAGAAGAATTGCAACCACAGGAGGATGAAGAGGTAATCCAGGATGTTGTAACACAAGAACCAACATCCTTGGGAATTGCAGCAGGGATTCCTGAATTTCAATTAGAAGATAACCCGGGGATGGATATCATACCCGATACACAGTGGAGTGAGGATGAACAATCATTAGCCTCAGGTGACACTAAGATCCTTGAGGAAGAGATGCACGATGGGGAAGATATCTAATCTCAAAGGCAGGAGAACAAAGAAGACACTGTCACACAAGAACCAGTGTCTCAACAAGCCATGAATACAGCTGTGGAAGGTAATCCAGGGGATGTTGCTGCCACACAAGATCCAACAACACAAGAATTAAATTCAGAAATGCAGGTTGACCAGGGAGAAGGCACTGTCACATAAGAACCGGTGTCTCAACAAGCCATGAATACAGCTCTGGAAGGTAATCCGGGGGATGTTGTTGTTACACAAGAACCAAGAACTCTCATAGAAAACTTAGATGTGCTGGAGGACACTGTCCCACAAGAACCAGTACTTCTCCCTCTCAAAAATTTCATTGATTTGGATTTAGAGCAAGAAGAGCATTATAAAAGGGAAATTTTAAACCTCACAGCAGAAGCCTCAGCCCTGAGACTGGAAGTGACCAAATGGAAACGTCAGGTCGAAGAAAACCAGAAAAAGATGATTGCTTTGAGTGAGCATAGAAGAATTATTAGAGCACTGGAAGAGCAGGGGGCCGAAGAACGTATGGCCCACAGAGTTCAGGTAGAGGAGCTGCAGAACAATATGAGAGAATTGAAAAAGTTTCAATCCATGCAGAAGGAGAAGGAGCAGAGGTATGCCCTATCTCGAGAACTCATGGGCACTAGGAAGCCCTCTTCCTCTTATCCAGTATTTCTCTTCGAGCAGTTTGTCTGGTTTAAATTAAAGGCTGTACAGCAGGGGAGGTCGTTCGAAATCAAAACCTCAAAAAAGTTTTTGGAGACATTCTTTGGAAGTAATTTTGAGGAGCAGAACTTACTGTGTGAATTATACTTGCACGAGATGGCTTGCCCTTTGGATCGCCACTCAAATCCTGTTCCATTTGCAGGGGATGTTCAGCTAAGAGCCTTTGCCTCTTTTGTGAGCAATCACATTCAGTGGGAAAGGTTTTTTCAGACCTTTTCCCACGATGAAGCCCACACTAATTTATGGATTCGAAGTGAGCCCCAGAATCCTGGCATTCTTTTGGTACGGTACAGAAGTTTTCTTTCCAGTCCTTCCTAGGAACAACATATCATGAAACTACAGGAAGAGGTAATCTCCACTTGTACCAAATCCATTTCCAGGCAACAACAGGTTGCATTGGAAGGTAGCAAGCATAGATGGCAGGCTGCCTCCTCTACACTTAGAAACTGGGATCCCTACTGCTTTAAGAATTTTAAACATGCACTCTCCAGAGTCAAGGGTTATGTGGGAAGTATGAAGGAATGTGGAGTTAACTAGCTGGGTTTGAAGTTTAAATTTCCTCTTATTTGGTGGCCACCAAAACCATATAACATGGATTTTTCCTTGACTAGGGCAGAGGAGCAGAGATGTTGGCAGTACTGGGTTATTCATAGAGGCTTTCTAAAGACAGATGAGGAACCTGAGTTTCCCTACAATTTTTCCTCCCTCCATGAACAGAGCTCAATGCAGGACTCAGACTCCGAATGATGCAGGTTGTTGCATGAGGACATGCAACAGGGTAGTTGGGGGGAGATGTTGAGTCTAAAATTGGTCCCTTTTTAACCATCCTTAATCACCTTTTCTTCCCTTGTTTTACATCGTTCATCATGCCAATCAGACCTGTTTTCCTCACTTTATTCCCTAAATTGCCAAGGTAAGACTGATTATTGTTTTATCTTATTAATACTTATGATTGTGACAATTAAGGCTATGTATCTCTAAAAATTGTGCTAATATGTTGTGATTTATGAAGATAGCATGAGATGAGTAGACTGTAGGAAAGTGGAGCTGAACAAGTCTTGAAACAAGGGGCGTTCGTGATTCAAGAGGATCCTCAATCCTTCAATCATCAATTAAGGCACGTGGTTCTTATGCAACATTCCAGACAGATCCGTACAGAGTGGTTGTAACAGAATGTGCTACGATTGGGGGATCTTTAGGATAGCTACTCGAATATCATGGAGATATGAAAAGATCGCCACTTCCGGGCCAGTCAACAACTTTCTCTCATTTTCTATATTTGCACCATGCCACGTTTTGTAAAAACCAGTGTTATTTAGGGCGCTTGAAGATTAGAGATCTTCATGGATGCCCTTTGTAATAGGATCGGATGTTATAGTCTGTATGTATAAAAGTGAGAAGTTGTCTCAACCCGGGGGGTTGGAAAATAGATAATTCATTCTTGTATTGACAGTGGAAGTAATATGTAATCATTCCTTCTTTTAATACAAAGAGTTACCGCTGATTTAAGGGAGTTGTACATTGTTCATCCAGCGTCTCTGTGTGAAGGCTGGGCCTGCCTTCCGCAGAGATTGCTGAGTTAAAGTAGGATTTCTGAATTCATTGTCGTGTGATGTTTTTCTGATTATATTTCCTGTGTGCGCAGCAGTAGTATGTGTGGATTTGCAGTATTACATTTCCTGAGATTGATAATTGGTACAGATTAACAGTCGACTGAGTAGGTAGTTTTCTTTATGCAATTCATACAACAGCTGTACACAGCTCTGTTCATCTCACGGTTTCAGATTGTTACCGCACGAATCCTTGCAATTATTTTACTGTTGTAATTGTTGATTTTCATTCCCGTAATTCAATTCCTTAGAGTAGCTGAACTCAATATTCTGCAATTGAATTTCTAGATTACATTCATTTTATGTTTATAGATTTCAAGAGTGATTAGATTGAATAGGTGAATCACTTGTTCTAGGATATGAATAGGATTTCCTTTTTTTCTGCAATTGTTGTTTGAATCTGATTTCATTTCTTGTTGATACATGGTAGGAAGAGATTGAATTATAGTGTTTAGAATATTGGTGGGATTACACAGGTTCTGAGGGATGAACATGGTTGTTAAAGGGTAAACTGTTTAATTACAATGATCTGGTGTTTAAGCATAGACTGTGCATTTATCCTTTGAAATAAAAGACTTCCTCGGGTTGACAATAAATCTCGTATGCTCTGTGTGTTGATAATAATTTATCTTCATTTAGGGTGCTCGACATGTTGGCCTTTAACTTAGGTATGAAAAAAGTGTCTCTTAAAGGCGGATATCATCTTTTGATATCTTGGATGCCCCTAGTAGGTTTTCTGATGAAATTCCATGAGGATGCTGGACTGAGTGTCCCCTCCTAGAATGTACAATCTCTCATTGGACCATAGTAGTCCCATTTTATCTTCTTTGTACACTTTTTGTTGTTGAAACAACCTATCCTCTTGGACCTTCTTGAGGATTTCTTCATAGAAAGGGTCATCTCTATTGTTCATTCTAATCCTCTCAAGCAAATCTGAATCGGTTTGAATTAAAGTCACTTTGTATATCATATGGGTTCATCGGCTCAGAGCATCAGCAATCTTGTTCTCCTTTCCCTTGATATGCTTTAGCTCAAAATGGTACTCACTCAGGAAAGACAACCATATGGATTTCTTGGAATTCATATCCGGTTACTCAAATAAATATTTCAGACTCATATTATCTGTCTTTAGAAGGAATTTCCTTCCCATGTGATAGTCTCTCCACATATTCAAGGTGTGGATGATGGCTGCTAACTCAAGATAGTGTGTGGGGTAGTTTTTCTCGGGTTCTTTTAACATTTGTGATTCATAACATATCTCCTAATCGTTCTACAAGAGGAATCCTTGGAGCCCTTCCTTGATTGTGTCGGTGCAAACTATGAAATCCTCGTAAGGATATACAATTCATAGTATTAGTGCGGTCATAAAAAATTGCTTAAGATTTTGAAAAATTTCCTCACACTTGGTTTTCCAAAAGAACTTATTTTCATTCTTTTGCAAAGCAGTCATGGGACAAGCTATTTTGGAGAAGTTCTCAATGAAATTTAGATAATATCTAGCTAATCCCAAAAATGATCTAATGTTGGTGACACTAGTAGGGGTAGCCCAGTATTATATGGATTTAACCTTTTCTGGGTCCACAACTATCCCCATATCAGAGATGATGTGACCCAAGTATTGTATCTGGGGTTTGTAAAAATCACATTTACTAAAATTGGCGTAAATATGGTGTTCCCGTAACACCTGTAGCACTATGTGGAGGTGTTCCTTATGCTCCTATTTGCTCTTAGAGTAAACTAGGATGTCATCTACAACTACCAAAACAAATTTATCCAAATATTTAGTAAATATACTATTTATCATACACATAAAGTTCGTGGCTGCATTGGTCAACCTGAAAAAAATTACTATAAACTCGTAGTGACCATACCTTGTATGAAAGGTGGTTTTATGAATATACTCATCGCAAATACATACTTGATGGTACTCGGATCGCAGGTCGATATTTATAAATATCTTAGATCCTCCTACTTGATCGAGCAAGTCATCAATCCTAGGGAGTGGGTATCGGTTCTTGATAGTCATCTTGTTAAGTTGAGGGTAATCGATGCACATCTGCATCTTCCCTTCCTTTTTCTTTACGAAAAGTATCGGCTCTCCCCAAGGGGACACACTTGGTTAGATTTATCCTTTTTAAATCAAATCCTGCAAATGTAGTTTGAGTTCCACCAATTCTGGTGCACTCATGCGATAAGGGGCTTTCAAAGCCGGAACTAATTCTGGTGTTAGTTCTATGGAAAATTCTAGGTCTCGTTTCGGAGTTAATACTGGGATTTCCTCGTGAAATGCATCCTTGAATTCTACAAGAAATGGAAATTCCCCTATGTGTTTTTTCCTCTAATATTCTATGTCTTGGATGTTTACTGCAAACAGTTTGCAGCCTTTCCTAATGCACTTCTTTTCTTTTAAGGAAAACATTTGTCTTACAAAAAATTTCTTCGGTATGCCTTGAATCTTCACTTGATTCCCTTGGCTATTTGTATACAAGATTGACTTGTGTAAGCATGTTAGTTTTTCAACATTTAAGCTAGCATTATGATAAGATCTTTTCACTGAGAGAATAACAAGCACAGCAATCACATAATCACATCACAAGAGACAAGAGACACAAAGATTTTAGGAGGGGAAACCATAAATGGAGAAAACCCCTCAACTTCCTCTAAGATAGTATCACCACAAGATGTGATCCCAAAACAGTAAGATGACCTCCCAACACAACAGCAGCCTTCTGTCTTCTGTCAAGCCAAAGATTTCCTTCTCCAAAGGTGCGCCACACTTGAGAGAGGAAGTGATGTAATTCACAAGTGATAAATAGAGAGACTCTCACTCTCTATTTATATTCTTCTGTTGACTTGAAGTGCACTCAACCATGTAGGCTTAACTTATAATTAATTACTTGAGCCTACACCTTAATTAGTGTATAATAACCCAAGTGCCCCTAAACTGTGGGGACTTACCTAATGACTTGATATGACTTGTTTACATTATTAATCCTCCCGATCGGAACATCGGGGTATGACCACATGACTCAAATACATAATATAAACATCCCGGAATAAACATCGGGTTACAATACATAAGATACATAGAAGAATACATTCCGAAGTTACATATACATCAACACTCCCTCTTAACTAGGAAGGTATTCTTTCGACACAATTTTTTAGCACCGGTCTTCTTCTCTGCATCAACTGGAACATCTTCATCTTTGAGTCATCTTCATCTTCAAGTCATCTTCGTCTTCAAGTCATCTGGGTCTGGATCATCTCTTGATCTGGATCATCATAAAATGGCATCACTGGATCTAGATCATCACTCGATCTGGATCAACATCACTGGACTGGATCTGGATCATTACTCGATCTGGATCACTACTCCTGGATCTGGATCATCACTCGATCTGGATCTCTCGGAGTCATCATAACTGGATCTGGATCATCACTCGATCTAGATCTCCACTGGTCATCATCATGTGTATACTATCTCGTCATCGGAAGTTCTACAGAGCCAACCCTTTTTCATGCTGGATGTACCATCTACTCAGAGCTAGTCCTTTTTCATACTAGATGAATCTTCACAGAGCCAGCCCTTTTTCATGCTGGATGTGGCATCCACACAGAGCTAGTCCTTTTTCATACTAGATGTGTCTTCTCAGAGCTAGTCCTTTTTCATACTAGATGAGGCATCACAGGGCTGGTCCTTTTTCATACCAGATGTGGCATCACAGGGCTGGTCCTTT
>LPNX010317417.1:20492-80720 GCA_001517045.1 Pseudotsuga menziesii | reverse complement strand
AAGGAACCAATCCTCTCACCATGTCAGAATGGATCTGGGTCTCATCACTATCTCTGGGAGGAAGCCTCGATCTGGAGAACACCAAGTCTCTCTCTGAAGTACTCGAACTTTAGCCTAGCCAATGGCTTTGTCAATACATCAGCTATCTTTTCCTCCGNCATACTCCCTCTGTCTTCTATGCTCTATGCACTGAAAACATTCTGTACCGGAGTGACAAGTAGCTTCCTATGCTACTAATATTCTATGTGACCATCTAGCATATAGACTTCCTTGACATCATTCTTCTTGAACCGGTCTTCCCTTTCTTCTTGGTGGCTAGAAGGTTCTACATCAATGATGTCATTGCACTTGTCATATTATTCTTCATTTTGAAATGTAATCACTTGTTCTTTGGAACAAGTTTCGTCCTTATTTGCTTGCAGGAGATTATGTATGCGATCTTTCCTACAATTCAAATGCATTTGTATGGTTAGAACATTTCATATGGAATATTCATACTAGCAAATACTTATGCATAAATATATGATCATGCAACTACTTTAGCCAATACAACATTCATCCATATCTCACTGAAACTTTCTAGATGCCTTCCATCTCTACCAGGACAACATTGAGATTGTGCACTAATCCAATATGTCAGCAAAGAGGTTTCATTCTAGATAAGTAGCAATGGAGAATTTGTATAGCACCATGAGCTACTTACCCATCACATGCATATTAGTAGTATACTGTCATTAATGCAAACATCCTATCATGCATAATACATCAACTGAAAATAAACAAATGCATAACAAAATAATATCATGAAATGACAATTGAATACTTATCTTTATTTGTTTCGAGGGTAGACTCCTTCTTGAGCCTTCAGCTTCATCATCTTCTTCATTCATAATAGCATCGTTTCTTATCCAAATGCTGAGGTGGATAAGAAGTTCTTCAAGAGTTGAGATCTTCAAATTCCTCATTGCTTGAGGGATCTTCTTTGGATGATGAGAGCTTGATCTTCAGTTTCTTCCATCTCCCCTTCTCTTCTTATGAATCAAGCTTCTTCTTCTTGTTGAAATGTAATCACTTCCTTCTGGAACACATTCCTTGAATGAATGAATTCCACGATCCTGGGAGGCCATTCAAGGTGGCCATCACTACTTCTGCATTTTTCACAGCTTCTTTTACCGCTTCAAGTTGATCTTTGATTTGAGAGACTCTTATGGCTGCATGGTCTCTACATTCTGGATCTTCACATTCTTCAACTAGTTTCTTTAGGTCATATTCTGATTTTGTTCTTCCCTTCAAATAGCTTGAAATTCAGGAAGACCTTCGACAGCTTTGCTTGCAATAGGTAGTGCTCTGTAATGCACATGTGCAATCCTTCTATGCCAAAGCTCATTTGGCTCTACTATGTCATGGATCAAGGCTTGTTCTGGATGGCCCTTCAATTTGTACAAGCCTCCTTCTTATTCTCCAATCACTACCGCATCATCGATAGTCTTTCCTTTTTGGCCACATGATGACTTGACCGTCTATGAATGCAATCCACATTCCTTTTACATAAATGCTGAAACAAACAATACTTCTTTCATTGTTAGAGACTTACCAGAGTCTAGCTTGTATGAAGATTCCCCACTACCTTTTATTGGATATTGGTATTCATCTCCTAGTTTCACCTTGTGAGGGGATTCATGTTCTGACAGTCTCACAAAGGATTCCTTGAATCCCGTCATATGTTTGTAAGCCCCACTGTCTATAAGCCAATCATCACTTCCATGAGTAATGTTATCTGTGAGAGCTAATATCAGAACATATTCATCCTCGCTTGAGGAATATTCACTTTCATATCTGTATCTCTTTTTGGATGGTTCATCATCCTCTGCAGCATGAGCATGATGTCCTCTTTGGCCTCGTCTCCCTCTGAGACTGGAACCTCTATACTCATGTAGGTGTCCAACCCTTTTTCTTTAGAGATATCATATACTTGCAGGCTTGGAAGTTGTCAACTTCCCCAAGCTTGTCACCAAGCTGATGTGATATATCATATTGAAATAAGAAGCTCAAATGGAATTAGCAAAGAATTAGATCTTACCGATTTGAGGTGTCCGTCCTTGTCCCGGAGTTTGCTAATCTAGGGTTTGTCACATAAACCCTAATTTTCAAAACTTGGAATCTTTCAGATATGATTGGATGAACAGATAGATCTCTTCAAATGGAGCTGTCCAATGTACTCCTTTTCTGAAAACAGTGAAGGGAAACTCCCGGAACAGGAAGCCCTAATTTTCTGATTTCTTCTGCAGAAATGCCTGTTACTGTTTCTGTGATATATCCGAAATTACTGATCCTCTGTGTCTGAAATTTCTTATTGAGGTAACCTCGCATGTTCTTGATCCAACAACATAGGTTTCATCAGAATTGGTTTCACCATTTGGGATTTATGATCTGTTTCCCAAGGTGACCGGTTACTAGACTGTTCAGAACAGAGAAGTTGTACGGAATGCCACGTGTCACTGGTTCATCTTCTGAGTCTGAAATTTGTACCACAGAAATTAAATTCTGTGCCATTTCTGGAACATCTTCAAGAATTCCATTTGGACCTCTGTAGCCCAAGATATTGTAGATATCCCCAGTTGTCCTGTTTATGGATGATTTCTGGAAGTGGATGGAACCCTAACTTGGAGAGATCATATCGCCCAGAATATAGAGAATCATAGGCTGACCTTTGGACACAGTGTTCATCTAGATTTTATATTCGGCCCTTGCCATTTTAAGCTTCTGAGACTTCGCCAATCTCAGAATATAGCGACTGTACCAAAACTTAGCAGTTTTAGTATTTAGGGTTTCTCCTAGCTAGGGGTCAAACTAGGGTTTGACTTTCCCGGAGATTTACCCAACCAAATTTCTTGATCCAGGTTTCTAAATTTCGGTTTTGATGAGGAGAAAAATCCTATGCTGGTCTCACCCAAAAATTCCTCTTCTGTATAAATCCCTAATTTCCACATCGAAACTGAAAATGATTGAAATTGAATTCCGCATCGAAAGAAAGATGCACCCTTCAATGGAGAGTCATCCTAGCATACTTTTGCTGAAAATATGTGGAGGAAGATCCACAAAATAGGAAGCCCTAGTTTTTGTAGCTGCACAATGTCTTCTTCTCAGGTTAGCTCTGATACCATGTTAGTTTTTCAACATTTAAGCTAGCATTATGATAAGATCTTTTCACTGAGAGAATAACAAGCACATCAATCACACTGAGCACATCACAAGAGACAAGAGACACAAAGATTTTAGGAGGGGAAACCATAAATGGAGAAAACCCCTCAACTTCCTCTAAGATAGTATCACCACAAGATGTGATCCCAAAACAGTAAGATGACCTCCCAACACAATAGCAGCCTTCTGTCTTCTGTCAAGCCAAAGATTTCCTTCTCCAAAGGTGCGCCACACTTGAGAGAGAAAGTGATGTAATTCACAAGTGATAAATAGAGAGACTCTCACTCTCTATTTATATTCTTCCGTTGACTTGAAGTGCACTCAACCATGTAGGCTTAACTTATAATTAATTACTTGAGCCTACACCTTAATTAGTGTATAATAACCCAAGTGCCCCTAAACTGCGGGGACTTACCTAATGACTTGATATTACTTGTTTACATTATTAATCCTCCCAATCAGAACATCGGGGTATGAACACATGACTCAAATACATAATATAAACATCCCGGAATAAACATCGGGTTACAATACATAAGATACATAGAAGAATACATTCCGAAGTTACATATACATCAACAAAGCAATCGAACATGACATGGCATTGGTCCAACCAGTCCATGCCGATAAGTATATCATATGATCCTAAGGGTAGGATGTTCGGGTTTACTTTAGTATGAAAACCATTAAGGTTTACCTCACAATTTTTCACTATCTCTGAAACTTTCTGTTTCATACCTGTGGCTAATTGTACCAGCCAAGGTTTATCATGTATAACTTTTCCTAGTTTACATACAGCAATGATTTTAGGCGATACATCGCTCTGATAAGCACCGACGTCAATCAATATTGAAATAGAAGTGTTCAAGATCTTACCTTCTATCTCAACCGTGGTAGCCTGATTGTCTTCCCATCGGCCATCCAAGGTTGCATAAATTCGTGCTGTTCCAGCTATGTCCTCTACCATTGGTTCTTCCTACAAGTTGTGTAAGACTCCATTGGTCTTATTCTTACAGTCCTGAGCATAATGAGGCTCTTTCCATTTCCAACATTCAATTTGCAGCGGGGAAACATTGTCTCCCCCATTTGTTGTTGTCTTGTTAGCATTTGGAGATGGTACCTGTGGATTTGTACCTGATTTGTTGAAGTTATTTTTGGATGTAAAACTATTGTTATGTTTTCTATATGGTGGTGGGTTAGAACCTAGTTTGTGGTTGTCAAAGAAGTTCTTAGACCTGTCTCTATTTCTATTGAGGTTCTCTTTCCTTGGTTACTCATGCTCATAGCAAATCTTGGCTTTGTGTAAGGTGGTATCAAATTTTTTAGGCATGTCGAATTCAATCCCCTCCTGAAAGTTGGGAGGAAGACATCCTAAAAAATGATATATTTTTACTTTCTCATCCTTGATGTAGGGTACATAATGCAACATATCCAAAAATCTGTTAATAAAAGAATCCATAGTCATGGTTCCCATATGTAACTCATGAAACTCTTTCACTTTTATTTCAAAGAATCTTTTTGACATGTATTTCTCTTGAAAAATATTGTGAAACTTACTCCACCTTATTTCTCTTAACTCATCTTTCTTGGTATGCTTCAAGTCTGTCCACCATCTAGTTGCTTTTCCATTTAAATTATAGATGGCTACACAAGATTTCACCTCGCTAGAATAGTTATGAAATCGGAAATATCAGCTCATACCCAACAACCACTCTTTATCTTTTTACCTCGTATTCATCTCCCCTTAATAGGTTGGGGATTTTATTTTTAAGAACTCTCCCTAAATATTGTCATGATTTCTCAGTTTCTTTCTGCATGGGGAAAAAGAATCAACACTAGAAACACTGTGATGGTTTCCTTCTGGAGGTTCAGGGGTATGCTCTTTTTTTCCTTCTTCTCTCGGGTTGCTGGCCGGCTTATGGTAAAATTATTTCTTGTACCTGTTTGTGGAATGATCGGGTTTTCCCTACGTGCATCCTTCTGTCATGTTTCGCATCAATGCTTCATTAATTGCTTGTTGTTCCTTTCTTTCATTCAAATTATCATCTCTGAAACTCTGCAAGTATGCATGGAGACTTTGTATGGTTTTCATTATATCAGAATTCAGTTCCACCACCACTTCTGCTTCTTGGGTGGGGGTATTCAACTTCCATTGTCGGTTGTTATATTCTTCAGTGTTCATGATATGAACTGTGCTTTTAAAATCTTGCAATTGTAAATTTTTAATCACAAGAAATTTTTTATGTTAGTTAACAAAATTTAAAACATACTTCATTTTCCTTGCAACGAATGTCTGGTATGCCCATTTAGTCTCTTAGTGTTGAAACTAGTCTCTATTACCACTTGTAATGTCCCCAAAATTTAAAAATAAAAAAAGTTAATAGGCTAATAATTTACTGCATGAACTGGACATTATTTAACTCTGCAGAATCTGTCGTACTTTGTTTACAATGTTGTAATGTCATAAGTTGTTCTTACGTCTTTCTTTCATATTTCCAAATGTGTTTATTTTATGTAATACTTATGTTGTCATCATGTTGATTGCAAACTTGATCTATGGTTATGCATTTATATGTATGTTAGTTATTTGATTACGTACTCATTGTTTTTAAAGTTTGATTACTATCGTATACGCAATTCTGACTTAACTTTTCATTTGAAAAAGGGGTGGAGTGGTGGGACTTATTTCCCTTGTAAACAAATGAGAGGTAATTTTTTTCTACTTGTCACTTTAGGGATTAATTAGTTCTTTCAAACTAATGCATTTATTTCCTTGTCACGTGCAAGTGCACTTGACGACGAAAACTACTTAGAGAAGCTAAACAAGTCATACTGTCCGCTCGTCACTAATTTTCATCTTGGATGATGAGGGACTTACATTCCTATCCTAGTAGTTACTATAACTGCTATTAGTTGGTATTTACACTAGGCTGGGTGTTTCACTAGCCTATGTTGTCTAAGTTACAATTATTGTTTTTACGGATTTGTTGACGGGGTTGTAATTACTACTACAAATAATACATACATGGTTCACATTTGATATGGTATTTAACACTTGGAAAACTTGTTTTATGTCTTAACATGGTTTTGGTGTAATATTTTAAACCTTATAATAGCCTTTCCATGGAATATTTCATATGCGATGGACTATGGCTAAGTCCTGTATATTCGATACACATTTTACATGGCACGTTGATTAGACTTGGATCTGTTTTAAAGGGTGATATAAACTATACAATGTTGGTATTGAAATATGTTAATGGAGGCCAGGGTGGAGACATAAATTCCCCTTGGAAATTGTGGACTTCAAGCTTAGGGCTTGGCTCTTGTGTTGGTTTGGTCATTCGCAGCATAGCCACGTGAGCTCTGCCTCTACGTTGTGTGGCGGAGTGGAGCTTGGGAGGCTAGCTGTGATGGAAGGTATGCATCCATTCTGTTTTAACATCATTGTTTGTTTGTTCTGTTTGGTTTCAATGCATACTCCTCATCGTGACTTCTATTTTTTTGTAGGCTGCAGGGTATGAATAAAATCGTGGGTCGTGGGTCGCCCTGAGTCAACACCATACCCATTAAGGAAATCCCTGCTGTGTAATGTTTAAAACTTGTCCCTCTCTCATGTGTTTGTTTGTGACAGAGTTTAACAAAATCGTCATGGGTTTGGAAATATAATTTTAAAGGCTGTGGAAAAGAAAGGGGATGTCTGTAATCTTAATGAGTATAGCATCATAGATGCATTAAGACTTGGGGTTTAGTGCCTTCAGGCTGAAACTTTAAATGCATTCAGCTTTTGTTTTATGGACTCTATGTTGAGAATGTGGCCTTGGTGAACATTCCCAGGCTATGCGAATTGTAATTTATGTTTATACTTGGATATGTCATTAGCACCATTGCTTGAAATGGTGCAAGGTGAGGGTTATATGACTATGTAAATTCTTATTTCGCTTTAAGAAAGGAAATGTACAGTATTTAAACTCTTTGTGGGTTTATTTTTTTTCTTATACATAGTATGTGCATAATGCTCAATTTTGTGGATATGATTCCTTCTCTTGGCATTAGTTTATTCTGTGTGTATGCAAAAACCTTGTTTAAGTTTTTATATAGAATTTTTTACAACGTTGGTTAGCTTTAAGAACCATGACGTAGGTGGCATTGGTGTTTCCCGCCATTAGAGCCGCAACTGTGTGTTGGGTAAATGAATTATTGTTTTTATGCTTAATCCTTTGTATTAGATTGTAAGAGCCATGACAGGGGTGTAACCCTTTGACAGGTTTCATTGTTATTTGCATAGAGTAGACAGGGTTGCGTTAATGTTTAAATGATTTGTTATGATTAGGGCCGAGGGACATAGTTATAGTGTGTAGTTTTAATTGGGTCTTTCGACCACTGTGTAGAGATTAGATGTATTTGATTTACATTCTGTGTATTTATAATAGTGTGGCTTAAGCTGAAATGCTATAGCATGTGGTAGAAAATAATAACGAATCCTATAGGATTCGATATGGTGACCTGTAAATAAAATGAATGACCATGAATTGATCCTTCGTCATTATGTTTGTTTAATATTATTACTGTAGTAGTTGATTTGGGCATTTAATCATTGACAGGAATTGATCCTGCAACCTTTGTGTATTTATGCTATGTTTTTAATGAGTGTTGTACTTAGCATTATGGTGAATTTATTTGTTAGGACTTTCATTATGGAATATGATTCTTGTATATGTATTTTGTAAGTTATTTAAGTAGTTTTGTTTATTATACACGTAATGGATTTATTTGGATTGTTTTCATCTTCAGACTATTAGATGGTCTCAATACTTGGATTGTAGATTTGATTTAAGGATTTCTTTAATGTATGAGGAATGATTTTGTTTATGAATTTGTTCTTAATAAATACATACCAACCTTGAGGGGTCTTCGATGGTTTTAATCTAGCATATCAATTTGGTTTAAATATTATTCCTTAAATATAGAATAATGTCTTTATAGTATTGTTTATTTATAAAAGAGATTCATACCTATTAGAGGTCTTGATTCTTTGACTGTTTGGAATCTTAATCTGTTATTTGATTATAATACTATTTAACTTAATCAATGTTAATGATTTGTTTCTTAGGTTATCTTTATTTAGTCTTTTGGCTCCTAAATAAAGGTCTACTGGTAGAATCTATAGGTAAACTAAACATATAGACTATGTTTGAGTAATCTATGGGTTTTTAGGAAACAAGGTATAAGCTATGAAATATAATGCAGAATTATGTTGGAAGACAATAAGCCCTAAATAATTCTTAAACAAGAAATAATTGCAAACATAGGGTTAGAAATATAACATCAACCCTTAAATATTCTAACAAGATACAATTGCAGACATAGGATTAGAAATACAACATAAAACCTTAACAATTCTAACCGAAGTTTTACTAGATAATGGAACAGACAATTCAAGAACCTCATACCTGCAAAGTGAAGCTATTCCAATGGTTGAAACCTGCACACTCAATTACCCAGCATTAACAATTCACAGAGAGATCT
This sequence comes from Pseudotsuga menziesii, assembly GCA_001517045.1. NCBI lineage: Eukaryota > Viridiplantae > Streptophyta > Pinopsida > Pinales > Pinaceae > Pseudotsuga > Pseudotsuga menziesii. The sequence continues at coordinate 71,990 of LPNX010317417.1, read as the reverse complement.
GACCTCTGTATAGATGATTGAATCAGTTGGGATCTACCATGTTCCACCCAACCACGACCTATAATCGTTCCTAGTTTTAATCTGGATCCCCCTGAGCTGGATCCAACATGCAAGTAGCATAGATGTCCTAAGGTAAGGATTTCCTAACTACATACCATGTATAAAATATAGACTTATATATATTATTTGTTAAAATTTGTCTTTAGGTATCATATGTCATGCTCCCTAAACATATGACACTTTCTTCATTAAGGCCATCAGGTAGGTGGTTAAGTCTACTAGGCTAGGTAACTCTAAACATCCTTGCATGTTGGATTCACTTGTATACATTGTAGTTCTTTAGTACTTTATGAGATACAAAAATTCAACATTTCATTTAATCACTTGTAATAAGTCAGATGAGATCAATATTTTACTCGAGTCATTTTCAATCAAAATCATTAATTCTTTTGAGTAACTCCTAGTGCTTATTCAGATCCTATACTCAATGCTAAAAATAGGGAGTTACAAAGTTAGTGCAATTCCAGAGATCCTTGATCAACACTAAGGCTAGGATGTACTTGTAGGATACACCTAGGGATATAATGGCCAAGGATCCAATGTTCCAGAGATTATGCTCAACATTAACTTGGAAGGCTCCAGGACTTATGCCCAACACTTCCAATTTATCTTTTCATTCGCTCCAGAGCTTCCTGCTCAAGACAAAGGTTTTCATATCTCATGTGTTTCAGAGCTTCTTTCTCAATAAAACATAAATACTCATGTTCTCCAGAGCTTCTCGCTCAACAAAAAAAATCTTAAATACTCATGTGCTCTAGAGCTCCTAGCTCAACACAAAACATCTCATCAGTCATGTGCTTCAGGTTCCACGCCCAACACATAAAACATATGTAACTAGCTTATGTCCAATATTTCAAGCAAATCAACATGTTCATATGCAGTGGGGTCTTCGACCTAGTATATCAAAATAAATTATCAAGGTAACATCATAATCAATGGGGCTCATGTCCATAAGTGTTAGGTCCAAAATTCAAGATATTACAGTCAATTATTTATATCAAGGTATTCCTCGACAATTTAGTGCAAGACGATTGGAAGAGCTTCTAGTTTTACCCTCTTCAAAGTTTGGAGAAAATAGCTTTACAACTTCCCTACGTTTTTTAAGATAAATTAGCTATTGAAAACTTGGGTATGATAAAATCCTTGCGATTTAAAAACTCCTTTGAGATTTGGGAAAAATAGACTCTAGGGTAACTTAGGAATATTGCCACACAACCATCTTGAATTCCATTATACAGTTTTTATTTATATAGTTAAAATGTTGGTATGATTTTGAGATGGATCTAGTTGGTCGGTAGTCGGTTCCTAGAATTATAAACCTAAATATATTGAATTGATTCTCGATTTGCTGTGATTGTATTTCTTGGACCTTAGTAAAATGTATTTTTTAAATTTGTTATTTCTTGAATCTTAGTTAGATGTGTAATTTGGATCTGTTATTTTTGGGAAAAAAGGCTAGATTATATATTTTTGTTTATTTTAAATAGAAGAATAATGTCTACAGGAATCCTCTTAGCTCTAATGTTTATATTTGTTGCAATTGTAATACTTGATATTACAATATTTAAAGTTTGTGAACATAATCCTCTCTACTTTCCTTATCGTCTATGAAAAAAAAATGCTTGAAGAATAACGATTTAGATCGATATATATTTAACTTACTATTGAGACATTCTGTAGGGGATTACTAAATTTTTGTTTAAAGGAAAAGTGAGTGTGATTACTAAATTTTTGTACATAAGAATTTAAATAGTAACAAAAATTATAAATCAGGGAAAATGAACAGTTAAAAAAAAGTAACTAATTAACGCCTTGCATACTTTTAGTTTCTGAAAGCAATCTGAATTATAATCTATTTTCAAAATTTAAGTAATAAGACCAAGCATTTTATGATTCAATAAGGAATCTACCACCACTGATGGGATAACAAAACTGAAGATGTCATTCCTCCCAACCAACTCCTAGAGCAACCATATTTACTTTCTCCAGAACCCTCGAGGCTATTTTTTGAAGCACAAGAGAAAATTTCGATCAATGCACAATCTCTTTGCATCAATAGATCATATCCCCTCCATTTCCATCCTCCTACTTATTTGATGGACATACTACTTCATAATATTCCTCCCAGGACTTGGTCATTTATGATCCGACTGCTCTTTAATTTTCCGTGAGGAGTCTCGACCTGATTTTGGGGAAGATTCTGCATGCATCACTTGAGTCTTTATTTAGTAGCTTTCGCCATTTGTCATTTTTCCTTGTGTGTCAAAAAACACTCTTTCAATGGATACTTTAGTTACGAATCCTCTCAGTTATTTAATTAATAATTATAATAATTCCATTACATTTATTTTGACTTTATTTGTCAAAATATATAAAAATAAATATTCAATTTTTTAACAAATTAATAATTGTTTGGTGTATTACATACAACTCCCCTTTAAAGTTAACATCATCCTTGGTGTTATTATTTCTTCACTCTTTTAATCCTCCATTAGTTCATCCTGAAATAGAACTAGATATCCTTCTCACATATTACTTTCCATTTCCCAAGTGGATTCCTATGGACTAAAGGTGCTTCCATTTCATCTTACTGTGTTTGATGATACGGTTCCAAAGTAAAAGTTCTCTCCTGTCCAGAATACATTCCGGTTCCACTTTAAATTCTCCTTTGGGTTCCACCTATATAACAATGCAGTCAATCACATGAGTATCATCATGAATGTATTTCTTTAAAATTTAAACATGAAAAACATTATGTAATTTTATTGTAGGTGGTAATGCTAATTGTTATGCCATCGGTCCAATGTTTACTAAGATTTCAAATGGTCCACAATACGTGGGTGCAAATTTTGAGTATTTACCCAACCTTAAGGAATTATTATGGGTTTTACCTTTACATAAACATGATCTCCTACCTAGAACTCTCATGGAGTTCTTTTTAAGTTGGCATAAATTTTCTTCCTATCTTGGGAAACCTTCAAATTTTGTTGTACATGTTTCACTGTTAGTTACATATGTTTCAATCTTTTAGGTCCTAACATTAGTCTATTGACAAGACTGCTCCAAGAAATTGGAGAATTACACTTTCATCATACAATATCTCAAATGGAATTAATATAGTTGAAGCTTGAAAATTATTATTATATGCAAAATCTACCAGATACAAATAATCTTCCCACTTACCTGGTTGATCCAATACGTACATTTTAATCATGTCTTCCAAAACCTAATTTACCCTTTCCATTTTTCCGTCGGTATAAGGATGATATGTGGGGCCAAAATTTAATTGTGTGCCAAAGACTTTAAATTAATACTTCCAAAAAAATCCGTAAATTTTGCATCTCTGTCTAAAATCACTATTTTAGGTACACTATGCAATATGAAAATTTCCTTCATAAAAATATCAGCAATATTAATATCCTTATATGTATATTTTACTGGAATAAAGTGGGATTCCTTACTAATTTTATCTACCACAACCATGATTGACTCATTTTGATTAATGTATTTAGGTATCCCAGTTATAAAATCCATATTGATAATTTCCCATTTCCATTCCGGAATAGGTAATGGTTTTAACAATCTGAATCGATGCTCATTTTTAGCTTTTACGGATTGACAATCAATACACCATGCTAAATATTCTGCTACTTCTTTTTTCATGTTAGGCCAAAATAAATCCTTTGTTGTCATGGTAATCATTTTCTAACATCTAGGATGTCCTGAATAAGGTATTTTATGTAATTCATCCATTAATAATTAATTTAATTTCTCTTGAATTAGGCATGTAGAATATTCTTTTGTGTAATAGTAATAATAACCCACACTAAAATTCGTCTTTACTCGACTTACTTCATTTTCTGTGGTCTTCTCTTTTAAATTATGGTAATATTTATCAAATATTTTTGCACTTTTAATCTTATCCTCTAAATATGTTTCATAATTGTTACTTGCAGTTGCATATAGCATATTGGTGTGACAACTTAGAGTCGCCTTATTCTATTTTCCTTTTATAGTTTTTATTTCAAAATTGTATTCGCTTATGAATGATAACCACCTAGATTGTCTAGCATTGATATTTTGTTGTTCGAATAAGTATTTTAGACTTATATTATCATACATTAATAAAAATATCTTTCATATGAGATAGTGTTGCCACATTTTAAGCGCATGAATGATAGCAACTAACTCTTTATCATGAATAGCATAATTCTTTTCATGTTCCTTTAACTTCCGAGAATCATAGGCTGCAACATATTTTCTTAATTATTGCTCCAACTAAACCTTCTTTGCATGTGTTCGTACATAAAACAAAATATGTGTGGATCAACAATTTTTAGAATAGGGGTTGTTCTTAATAAGTGTTTTAATTTATCAAAACTTTCCTCGCATTTTTCATTCCAATCAAATTTCTTACCCTTTTTTGTAATGAAGTTATAGGAGATGTTATTTTTTAATATACTTCAATGAATTTATGATAATAGCTAGTAATCCCTATAAAAGATCTTATATTGGTTACGTTCTTAGGAACAAGACATTATTTGATAGATTTAATTTTATTGAGATCTATTCATGATATCCCATTCTTAGATGCCACATGTCCTATATATTGAATTTTGTCTTTGAAAAATTCCCACTTGCTAAACCTAGCAAACTCATAATGATTGTATGTAGTTCTAAAAGTAGTATTAAACATATCCTCATCCTTAATCCATACTTGATGGTATCTGAATCTCAATTCTATTTTTGAAATTATTGTTGCCCCTCGAAAATGATCCAATAGATCATCAATATGAGGCAAAGGATATCAATTTTTAATTTCATTTTATTTAGTTGTCTATAATCTATACATAACCATGATTTTCCATATATTTTCTTTACAAAAAAAATAGGTGCTCCCCAAGGGGAAACACTGAGTTAAATGTATATTTTATCGATTAAATCTTATATTTTTTATTTTAATTCACCATCTATTATTATATTCATCCGATAAGGATCCTTTGATGCTAGTACTTCCTATGGTACCAAATCAATTGTAAAATCAATATCTCTTTTCAGAGGTAGTCTCGGAATCTCTTCCAGAAATATATATTTAAAGTATTTAAAATTGGTGTGTCTTCTAGATTGAGTTGATTATTTTTATCTTTAGCATTCATTATGTAAACTAAACAAACTCTGAAACCTTTACGAACAAGCATTTTCATTTGTAAGGATGAAATTTATCTTATGTTGACTTTTCTCAGAATCCCTTTTACAACAATAGTATTACCTTTGTCATCCAAACATGAGAATTTTTTATCATAACAATTTAAAATAGCTCTATGTTTCTCTAACCAATCCATTCCTATCAGTAATTAATAAGATCCTAGAGGTAGAATATTTAAATTAGCATGTGTTTTAAAACCATTCATAATAAAATCACACTTTTTCACAAAACTAGTTACTTTTCGCTTTGTGCCTGTAGCAAGTTGAATGTAATGTCCTGAATTTTGACCTAATAGTTATGGGCATAAGTCTGATTGCATATGATTTTTCTTTGATTTTTATATTTTTTATATTGGGTGTAATACCCCACTATACATGAGTATGATAATTTGTTATATATATTGGGTGTAAGCTAATGCATATGTTTTATTTAGCACATATGCGATTGCATGTGTTGGCCATGGACCCTGAAGCATAATATTGATGAGATTTTGTGTTGAGCATGAGATTTGGAGCACATGAGTGACTTGATGTTTGTGTTGAGCATGAGCTCTAAAGGACATGTGTGTTTTGATGTTTATGATGAGCGCCAGCTCTGGAGCACATAAGTTATGACATGTTTTTGTTGAGCATAAGCTCTGAATTAGCACATGAAAACATAAGGATTGGAAGTGTTGTGCATAATCCCTAGAGCATTCGAAATTGATGTTGAGCATAAGCTCTGGAACATCGAATCGTTAGCCATTATATCCCTAGGTATATTATACAAGTACATCCTAGAATTAGTTTTGAGCGAGAGGCTCTGCAATTGCACTAAGTGTAACTCCAAATTTTTAGCGTTGAGTGTGGGATCTAAATAACACTAGGAGTTACTGAAAATTAATTGTGTTGAGTGAAAATGAAGTTGATAAACATTGACCTCATCTTACTTATTTTTAAGTTGATTAAATGAATTTTTTAAGTTCTACTTCTCATCAAGTACTAAAGAACTACCATAATATATGAGCTAATCCAACATGCAAGGAGGTTTAGAGATGGCTAACTTAGTCGACCAACCCTTCCTGAAGGCCTTAATAAAAGAAATGATTACAATCTAATGAAAGCACCATGTGATTGGGATCATGTTATATGATGCCTAAAGTAAATGATAACAATGATATATGTATATCTATAATTTTATATGTTATGAGTAAAAGGGTAAGTACCTATATTAATTATAAGTGAATATATAACTATAAATTATTAATAAAGAATCTATATGTTATTATTTACTAAAAGTAGTTAAATAAATATTTAATCCTAAAAGAGTCAAACTAGGAACTAGTAAAAGAGTTCCTAAGTTAAAGTATAATAAATTATTAAACTTCACATAAATCAATTAAAAGATCAATCCAAGAAAATAAACGATTCTTGATCTAATTGAAGTTTAACTACCATTTTTCCTATTGATTGTCTATAAAGATTCAAGCCAAAGAAAGGCTTGGGGATCCCATTTTATTCTAGATGATAATTATTTTCCTAATATTTTTGGAGAGAATTTCCAATCCAAGAGTAAAAGCAATCTGGTACAGAATTGGATATTTCAGACATGTGAATCCTTACCTTGATTTAACCAAGTTTTATGATGATTTAATTGTCCAACAGTATATCTTAGATTTGAACCCTAGTTATTAATATAGCTCGCTACAATATCCTGCTCAAATGTTACTATAAAGTTAAACTAGAGATCTCATAAATCTAGGTAAATTAAAACTCATAGAAATTAAAACTAAACAAACTCATTCATCCATTAAAACTAAAACATTATTTAAAACTCTGCATCAAAAAATTTAAATAAACCATTTATAAATGATAAATATACAGACCAAAGATCAAATATATGATCTCATTTATTTAAACCCCACCCAAAACATTTAAACACAACTAATAACTATAAATTTAAATAAACCAACAAATATAAGAAAAAATCTCTTAAACATCAAATCAAGTCGAGTATGCTAGAAGATTTCATATTCCCAGCAAAAAAGCTTTTATTTTCATCTCATAACTATTTGTAAACACCAGTAATTATACCAACCAGCACATTAAATAAGCACTGCAAACCATACGATGGAAATATTATAACATTTCCAAGTATCATTAACCCAGGCCATCCATCGAATCCTATCTAGGATTTGTTGTGGGATTTTATATATATTCATTTCATAAATTGCAGATCAATTCTTTAAACCAGCCCAGCCATTGAATCCCACCAAGGATTGGCTGTAGGTCATAAATCCATTACAGTCAAATCTAATGCTCACAACGAATCGAAACCAACCATTTACATATAAAAACATAATCATTCCCTGTTCAATTACGCTAGTGGAATCTCATTAGCTAAACCATGGAATCACATTATCAAACAAGGGACTATGTTCTTACACCTCTTCCCACATAAATAAATTGCAGCCAGGATCGAATCCTATGAAATTCTCAAATGAAAATATCAAACTACAAATCCATCCATTTATCCATGAGCCCAGGATTGAATCATGTAGACTCCAACAATAAAAAACACTACAAAATTATAGATTAAGGGTTTCTCCTCTTAGGGTTCTCGATTTAAAAAAAAGTAACCAACTGTATAAAGAAACACGATACAGAGCTACCCTCTTTACATCATATGTACATAAACCATAATTACATTCTTATAAATAAACCTAGGCTGCATATCCATGCTAAGAGATCGAGCCAAGCTTCATGATTATGGTCGCAAGGTGAATCTTGCCACATTACTAACGAACCAATGCATCCACTTTGTTCAACACACACTGCTACAAAGGAATAATCTTACACAGTCAAATAATCATTAGTGCCATTACAAGCGATGGCACTGTAAATAAAAAGAAACGCATCATAAGAATAAACACAGATTCATTACCTAAATAGAGATTCCATTAAGTTAAAAAAAAACGCATTACATATCATTGCAAAATGATAAATTCATACACAGAGCCGATCCAAGACAATCTATTGACAATCAAAATTTTATCCCAAAAATTACATATGGCAGAGCCATGGAAATACTACAGAGTCGCATCCTTAAATACCAAGAAACTATAAAAACCCCAACCAATGAAAAAACTCAACGGTGCTTTTCCCACAACCCAAATCCTATTCTAAAACACACAATAAGGGTAATGTATTTGGAAAATTTGGGGATTACCCAGAAATTGGTTGCACGTGCAACCTACGACACTACCCACACCATGCATAGAATCCACAACCTATCACCTGCATAGAGAAAAACACTTCCATTAAAAGTATGCATTATTCTAAACCAGAAACCAAACCAACAACACAAAGTGCAGACCAATGCCACTACATACCTGTTCGAAGAGTGTGGAGGCTTACTGGTAGCACAACATAAAAAACAGAGCTTGGACTAGGAGCATGAGACCACCCTCACCTCCACCATAACAAAAAAAACCAAATGAACCACATACAAAACCTACATAGCACTTGTGGTATTCTACCCGTGCTTCCCAAGGTGCAATAGTTTTTGTTCACATCGTATGCACCATTGTATACCCAGTACCATCGTATAAGTCTTAAACCCTCCAACTTCATGCTATCCTAAAGTTTCAATGGCATATGCTTACGCCATAAAAGTAAACCCATTATACCATATAGTTCCAAGCATATAATATAATGCATCTAAGGTTTGAAACCTTATCATATAGTTTATACAATTAAGTTTATAAACATGCATAAAAGTAAACTCATAAACCCTTATTACCATAAGATTTAGGAATATATTAGGCTTAGGACTTTAGTCCTCTTTTCACCCAGTTATGCACAAGAATAGTGTAGTGGAGGTATAATGTGCTTAAGGTATAGGACAGAGTTCATCAAGGAAATAACCTATAGAAGAGAAGTAGGATCCTACATTAGTTCATTATAAACTAAGTAATACCCTTTAACAATAGGAATTCTTACCTTTCTGAGTGGTCCTTCAAGTGATAAAACCCTGCCACGCCACCCCTTGACATTCAGAGGTAAGTTATCCTCTTTATAAATGAAAACATAAACAAATTTAAAGACAAGTAAACAAAAGTAGAACGTAAAATAAACATAGGTGTCAACAAATGTCGTCATCTAATAAAGATGGGAAAGTAGAATTACAAACATGTCAAAATAATGGAACATCATCATCAGTAGAAAGAAAGAAACACATATAGGTAAAACAACCTTTGAAACTTAGGTTCAATTCACACACAAGTTTTATTCCAAAGAGATTAAAGATGTCCTTGAAGTTCAGTACTTTATTAACCTAAAGTTTTTTTTTATGAATTTTAGGGGCATTAAAAGTGGCATCAGAGCCCAACTTCAAACACTAAGAGTCCTATTGGGTGCTACCAACCAGTCATTGCATAATTAGAACGTTTCAAAACTATATTTAAAATTTTTTTAACTAACAGAAGATTGTTTTGTTCCTAAATATTTTGATAGCAAGATTAAACAAGAATCCAGATCATGAATGAAGAAGTAGATTACAGTCGGGAAGGGAACTTGAATACTCCCACATGGGAAGTAGAATTGATGGTTGAATTAAATTCTGATATACTAAAAACCATACAAAGTCTGCAAGTAGACTTACAGATCTTCAAAGATGACAATATGAATAAAAAAAATAGCAAAAAGCAATGAATGAATCTTTACTTCGAAACATGATGGGAGGAAGGTCACATGGAAAACCTATTCATTCAACCAACAAATCTAAGAAATATTTTTATCATAAATGGGCCAATAGCCCAAAGGAAGAAGGAAAAAAACAACACAGACCTAAACCTCCAGAAAGAGATTGTCATATTCTTTCTATAATATCTCGAATTTTGGACCTAACACTTATAGGCATGAGCCTATTGATTATGATGTTATCTTGATGTTTTATTTTGATATTTTGGATCGAAGACCCCACTGCATATGAACATGATTATTTGTTTTATATTTTGGGCATAAGCCAATTCTTGATGATATATATATGCCTGTTTGTGTTGGGCATGGACCTTGAAGCACATGATTGATGATATGTTTATGTGTTGGGTGAGGAGCTTTAGATCACATGGGTAATTGATGTTTTGTGTTGAGTAAGGATCTATGGAGCACATGAATACTTACATTTTTGTTGAGCGTAAAGCTATGGAACACATGAAAAGATAAGCTGGAATTGTTGGGCATAATCCTTGGAACCTTCCATGTTGATGTTGAGCATAAGCTCTGGAGCATTAGATCCTCGGCCATTGTATCACTAGGTGTATCGTAAAAGTAAATCCTAGAATTAGTGTTAAGAGAAGAGCTCTGGAATTGCACTTAGTTTGTAACTCCCTATTTTAGCATTGAGTATGGGCTCTGGTAAGCGCTAGGGGTTACTGAAAATAAATAATAATTCTCGAGTGAAAATGACTCGAGAAAAAAATATTGATCTCATTAGATTTATTTATAAGTGATTAAATGAAATTTTGAAATTCTGTATTCTCATCAAGTACTTAAGAACTGCCATGTTATACGAGGGAATCCAACATGAAAGGATGTTCAAAGTTGCCTAGCCTAGTATACCTAACCATCCACCTATTTGACCTTAATGAAGAAGTGTCATTAACTCTAGGGATGATGGTATATGATTCCCAAAGACAAATGTTAACAAGTGTCATTTTATTATGTATTTTATACATGGTATGTATAAATAAATAAAGATAGTAATAATATAAATAAATGTAAGAAAGAAGGAAAAGCTCCATCAGTTATTATTTATTATTAAAATATAATAAATAGTACAATACCTAAAAAGTTCTAATTAGGAACTAGTTGAAAGTTTCTAATTTAAAGTATTAAAAATTACCCAAATTAAATAAAAAGGGTTAAATCAAGAAATCAAGGTTTCTTGATTTAACTACCCCTTTGACTCAAAAGTCTGTCTATAAAATCTCCAGCAAGGAAAGGCTTGAGGTTTTGATCTATCTTTTGGGGAGTCATTATTATTCCTGTTTGATCTCTCAAGTGAATTATTAGAGAACAACTTCATGAAGGGAAAATGGAGAACTAATCCAGACCTGATATACTAGCTAGGACACCTTACCTTAGGAACTCTAAGCTACTTGCATGTTGGAACCAGCTCGGGGGGACCCAGATTGAAACCAGGAACGGTTCCAGGTCATGGTTGGGTGGAACGTGGTTGTTCCCAAGTGATTTGGTTATCTAATACAGAGGTCATATCTACCTATGAATTATTAATACTGGTTATCTGAGTGTGCACATTTCAGCCATAAAAATAGCTTCAAGTTATAGATATGAAGTCCTAGACTGTGTATTCCATTTTTCTACAATAAATGCTTGCTATGTTAGGAAAATGATTACATTACATTTCGTAATCCTATGTGCTTGTTCTTTGTTTAAATATTCTAGGGTTTACATTTTAAATTATAACCCTAGGCTGTAATTTATTCCCTATGCTAGATTTATCTAAGGTTTATTCATTTAGTCTACTTCTGCAATTTTAATTCACATATAAATATTCATCAAGGGTTTTGCACCTTGGTTTTACTTTTGGGTTATTTTTAGTCTTTAAACTGTGCTTCCTACAAACTAGGTTTTATTTCAGATCTTTTACCTAGTTGTTCTTTGGCCTACATACTCTACTGACATATTTCATTTGTCAACAGAGCCATGTTCAATAATTACTAGTTCAAATCTACGTTTCAACTAAAACCAAGATTTAATTTAGTATCATCCAATTACATTAACAAGAAAACTAATCAGTATACTATTAGTATATAAACAATATACTACTAGTAAACATATACATATATACTAACAGTTAAGAAATAGAATTATAAATCTAATCTACAGCATAATAATTACATCAAACACAAATTATAAGCATTCCATACTAAATCTAAGATAAAAATCAGCGAAGACCTTTCAAGTTCTGCATAAATAAATTTAATCTAAATACCAAATCAATTCCATTAAAATAAACATTATCTTAATCAAGTAAACAAATCAAGTACGAATACCATTCATTGGTCTATGATCTAGTTCCTTTTCCAAATCCATTTTCATAGCCCTATAATATTACAAAGTTTCATAATCAAAATGGTATGCCATAAATCAAATAGTCCCATCTAAATATTACTCACAACCATCATATAAACAAAGTAACCAAATTAGCATTACAATAATTTAAAACCCTTAGATACACAAAGGTCGTAGTATCGACCCTGATGGGAATCCAATCCAAATCACGGGCCATAATAAAAACCACAACAGTAATACATATGCAATAATCTTTTAAAATAATTTATTAAAAATAAGAACCATGTAAGTGCAATGAGGTCACATGATAAAATCCTGTGGACCCTATTTTTTCTGAATTCACAACCATTACAATTAATTACCATACATGACCTAGGATCGAATCCTGAAGGTTCTTTATTATTTTGTAAAGCCACGGTGGATCATATACACATGGGCTGTAAACCAAACATAAAATCATTACACTGAGCCACACTATACACAGTTCGTATGTGGGATGTGTTTTAAGTAATATTTTAACACAGAGGTCATGAGACCTTTACAAATCAAACAAGTTGTGTTCCATGGCCACGATCGCCATAATTTAATACAGATTCAATGAAATAAACCATGTCAATAATGAAATATACAAAAAATATAACCATCTAGGGTTTACACCCATGGTTTATTTCAATTTCACGTTATACATTATAAACACCAACTATAAGTCAATATCCTCTACACTATTGCAGCCATGATGGAGAGTATCGACTCCATGTAAGGCATGGCCCCAAATCCATCTCACTAATAGGGTGGTCATCATGGTAACCATTACAATAAACAAAAGGAAATACCACATAAATAATAACCTAGGATTAAAATGCAACATTATAATAAATCCAACGCAGAACAAATTCATATACATAGTTCAATTTTAATAACCATTGCAAGTCATAAACATAGTATGTACTCACAACTCGGTGATTTATCACCTTAACATAATTTACACAGTCGTTCCAGAGGCCATGGAACCACTGCAAGAAATGGTGCTTCCCTGGCCTAAAGTCTTAAATCAAAACATGATTTACACAAAACACGTAGAGCTGGTTAAAATTCCCAAGGCTCCCATTACTACTAACAACACCATTAATTACAAACCCAAATCTCTGCAAACCTAGGCCCAAAGGAAAATCTAAAACACCAAAGTAAAACCCCAAACAAGCGACGAGATGAAACTCAGTCCTACCCAGAAGGTCGATAGGTGACAAGTGCGGGCTTGTTTAATAGTCTTACTGTGCACATTATGGCATCACCCATGAACTGGTTTTGAAGACCGAGCTATGTTGCTCCTCGCCAGCCCTGTCACATAAAACCACCAGCAACAAGACATATGAGAGGTATAGAAATCATGTCAAGGCTATGAAACATCAAAGAATGATGCTAAAAACACAACAAAGTCTTACCTATGCTATCCTAGAGCTTGCCTTCACCACACTGCGCAGAGATGAGAGAAAACAACAAGCCAAGCAAAATGACCAAGGCCATCATGAGCCAAGCCGTAAGCTTGGGTTTGCAGAGAATCTAAGGCACATTAATGGTGCCAACATGGTGTCCATTATCAACTCTAAAACCCACTATCCTATAGTTCATATTCGACCCAATATCGATTGCCACCTTTTCCATTGCAAAGCATTAAACCATGTTATATATTTGCCACCACAAAATTATTACATGGTAAAAGTATTATATGCATTTCTTAACTTTAGGCTCTAAGCCTTAAACCTTTTCCTTGTCGATCTCCTTAGGAAATAATCTTAGAACTATGGCATATGAAATATGCCATGGTAAACTTGTTTTCATAAGGCCAATAATTGGTCTTTAACAAAGGTTTGTAAACCTTCCAAGTGTAATAAAAAGATATGTTAATACTCTTTATAAAATAAATATGAAATGCAACTAGGTTAAGATATGAACAGTTGATCAGTAACAAATATTGAATAATAAGCATCACTTAGATAATCAGTATAGGTCTTATAAAGAATAAGCATGGTAACTACCTCACCACTAAACCGATTCTTTAAGAAGCATTAATAACAATCGGTAGGTGTCACTAGCTGCAAGTATAAGTACACCTGCACATAAACACGTTAAGAGTGATTTAGTTCAATATAACTAAGTAAGCCTGCTAGACAAGTAGGAACTTTACCTCTCTATCAGTTACATGGGAGAACTAGTCCCGCCACTCCGCCCACTTTGGTTCGAAGAACAAAGTTAAGTTAGAACATGTAAATAATAAGTAAAGACATGCTAATAGTAAATAACTACATGATCAAAGTAGCTACACATACACAACAATGTATAAACATGAGAATAACTTAGTAATCAAATTTACGACATCATAATGTAAAACACAGTAATAATAATAACTGAAAGTAAGAAGGTAGAACGTAAGAATGACTTACGATGAAACAATGGTATACTTAGTGTATGTTATATTCCATAAGTCCAATAATATCCATCATAGGTATTTTTTAGTAGCCTAATAATTTTTTTTCCAATTTTTGGGGACATTATAAGTGGTATCAGAGCCCAATTTCAACACTACAAGACCAATGGGCACACCAAACATTCATTGAAAGGAAAAATAAAGTATGTCCTAAATTTTAGTATTAAATAACATAAATTTTCCTGTTATTAAAAAATTTTCAATTAGAGGAATTTTTAGAGAGCAGTTCAGATCATGAACATTGAAGAAGACAACAGCTGAAAAGGAAAAATGAACACCCCCACCCCAGAAGTAGAATTGGTGTTAGAACTAAATTCTGATATTTTGAAGACCATACACAGTATTTAAGCAGAATTGCAAAGTTTTAGAGAAGATATTCTGAATGAGAGAAATGAACAACAATCTATTAATGAAGCATTACTGAGAAATATGACGAGAGGAAGCCCGCAGGGAAAACCTACTCAATCCACAAACATATGCAAAAGAGAACCTCACCATAAAAGGGCCAACAGCCTAAGAGAAGAAGAAAAAGAGGAATATAACCCTGAATCACCGAATGGATATCATCACATCCCTTCCAGTGATGACTCTCTTTCTCCATGCAGAAAGAAACAAAGAAACGATGACAGTCTTAGGGGAATTTATAAAAATAAGAGCCCCGACCTATAAAGGTGAAGTAAACACTAGGGAGAAAGCTGAAAAGTGGCTGGTGGGCATGAGAAAATATTTCCAAGTTCATAACTACTCGAGTGAGATGAAGGCTTAGCTTGCCATCTATAATTTGAATGGCAAAGCAGTGATATGGTGGAGAGTTTTGAGAAACACCAAGAAATACGAGCTAAGAGAAATACGCTAGGATAACTTCTGAAAAATATTCCAAGATAAATATATGTTACAAAAAGGTGAAAGAGTTTCACGAATTACGTATGGGATCCATGAGTATGGAATCTTTTATTAACATATTTCTAGATCTGTTACATTATGTACCATACATTAAGGATGAAAACGTAAAGATACAACAATTTTTAGGATGTCTCCCTCCCAACTTTCGGTAAAAGATTGAATTCGACATGCCAAAAACTTTGGATTTTTGCACAAGGCCAGGCTCTGCTATGAGCATGGGAAGCTATGGAAAGAGAACATGAGCCGAAATAGATACAATTCTAAGAACTTTATTGATAACCGCAAAGATAGGTTTAACCAATAGCCATACTGAAAGTAGAATAACACTTTTCCAACAAACAAGAAGTTCAACAAATTTGGTATGAAGCCATATGTACTAGCTTCCAATGTTAACAAGCCAGTAGTAAGTGGAGCCAATGCTACCCTGCTACAGATCAAGTGCTGGAAATACAGTGAGCATCATTATGCCCGAGATTATAAGAAAAATACCAATGGGGTCTTGTACAACATACAAGAAGAACCAACTGTAGAAGACATAGGTGGAACACCGAGGATTTATGCAGCATTGGATGGCCAACAAGCAGATCATCAAGCTACAATCATTGAGATAGAAGGTAATATAATTAACACTGATATTTCAATACTTATCGATTATGTGGCTTTCTGGAGCTATGTTTCTCCTAAACTTGTTGATGTATGCAAACTAGGAAAAGTAAAGCATGATAAAACTTGGCTGGTCCAGTTAGCCATAGGTACAAAATGAAAAGTTTTGGAAATAGTTAAATATTGCGAAGTAAACGTGAATGGTTTTCCTATGAATGTAAACCGAAACATCCTACCCCTAGGATCGTATGATATACTTATCGGACTGGACTGGTTGGAACAACAGCATGTCATGCTCGATTGCTTACAAAAGTAAATCTTGTGTATAGATAGCCAAGGGAACCAAGTAAAGGTTCAAGGAATTCTAAAGAATGTTTTCGTAAGGCAAATATCTACCTTGCAAGCGAAGAAATGTGTTAGGAAAGGCTGCAAGTTTTTTGCAGTAAACATTTGAGACATATAGTCGAAAAGATAAAAGCGCATAGAGGAATTTCTCATTCTTTAATAATTCAAGGATTTGTTTCTTGAGGAAATTCATGGATTACCTCCAAAATGAGACCTAGACTTTTCCATCAAACTGACACCAAGATCAGTTTTGGCTTCCAAAAGCCCCTTAACGCATGAGTGTATTAGAATTGGTGAAACTCAAAATGCAGTTGGAGGAGTTTATAGAGAAAGGGTATATTTGACCCACTATGACTGTAATGTCCCCCTTTTGGAATTTTTATTAAATTTTCCAATTTTCCAATTTTTTCACAATTTTGGCTCTTGACTAGTTTTGATGTCTAGACCTTTAAATTGACCCAAATGCTTCCAAGTTTTCTATGAAGTTACATTACTGATAATATAAATTAAATATCATGCTCATGTATGTTTTTTTACCTCCCAATTACTTCTACAAACTTTTTTAATGTTCTGTTCAAACTAGGAGTCTTTACTAGCAGATTGGGGCTCCAATTCCCCCTGGGTAATTGCCAGAAATGGCTTCACAAATGATCCCAAAGTCACTTGAATTTCTGAAACTAGGCTGGTTATGTGTAAGGGAAATTTTCAAAGTCTCATATGCATCATGGTTCAGTTTATACAGTCTTTTATGAC
The DNA here is from genome assembly GCA_001517045.1 of Pseudotsuga menziesii. Lineage (NCBI taxonomy): Eukaryota > Viridiplantae > Streptophyta > Pinopsida > Pinales > Pinaceae > Pseudotsuga > Pseudotsuga menziesii. Next base: position 54,559 of record LPNX010317417.1, on the reverse strand, counting down.
TCTTTCCAAAACAACCCCCAAGTCACAATTTCGACCCTTGGGAAAAATGCACCAAATCTTCTCCCAATGCAATAAAAATGAGTAAAATGGCTTCCAATGCTTAAGTAATGAACATTAGAATTTAAATAAACATTAATTATAGTCCATCCATCATACATTTATCATATATACATTAGTCCATTCGAAATAATAAGCATTACCATGGCATATATCAAAATGGAGTGGAAATGGTCATTGTTTGCTCATTATAAGTCATTTTGACATACAAATATTAGGAATTGCGACTTGAAAATTTATGAGAATGAAGAAAATACAATATTTAAATGATTACAATAATAAATGGTCAATTAAATGCTCTCCTAATTCGAAATCATCATCATTACAATGGTACACAACAAGATAGTGGGGAAATGACACTATTTCTTCATTGTTCAACATTTTTACATGAATTATTTTGGTTATTTAAAACTGAGAGTAATATAAACATGAAATACAGAGCATATCAATCATATCATAATTTAATGATCATTAGACACTTCCACAAAGATATCAATAGCTCACCCAAAGCGCAATCCCTCCATTGGCATGAATATGGCGTGAAAACTGGAAATAGTTGAGAGATAGTGCTGCAATAGAAGAATCAAAGTTATTTCATATAGATTACACATAAAAATAATACTCTATTAAATATCCATGAAATGCCTAATTTTCCTTTCCAAACACCAACTAGGATGGGAATCTTTCACCCTCGAAATTGGCTTAAGCAAGAAAACTAGTCATCCACTAGCTCTCACAACTCACAAATGACAATTTCACAAATGAGAAAAAGATTCTTCTCATGGATGATCCATGTATTTTATAAAAATTATTGGTATTATAATTTTCCAAATCCATCCATAAACCCAATCCAATTCAAATTGGTGTGGCTTCTCATGCTATGCCTTGTGGCCTCTCTATTCACCTTCCCTCTTCTCCCAAATTTGAGTAGGAGCCTCTTAGCCTTCTCCAACTCCCAATTTCGACCTCCAAGATGCTCTATTCAGGCCTGAAATGTCATTATGTAATTATTTCATCCTTCATATCTGATTTGGGTCATAACTGTCATAGAATATCCATCATTGGTGTCATAGTTGTCATAAATGTAAGGGGAATCTAGCCAAGTGTCCATGAAACTCTCATTTGGATCTTCCTCTCCCATGTAAGTTACAATTCATCCCAAATTAGACCTATGAATTATATTGACAATTATATTAACCTCATAATCCATCCCAAAATATTAGGCTTCCCATATATTCAAAACTACAAGAGAAATATATCATTTAACATAGGAATTCTAGATAGTGTGGGCCCCATAGTCTCCATGTGTCTTCATGCTCTACGCCATTTAATTTTTCTCTTGTATTTATTTAATAGGATAAATTATTAAATATTTATTCTCTTCTAATTTTTAAACATCATTTATTATCCCCTTTATTCCAAATCTCAAATCTTCCACCCCCAATCTAGGAAACTAGTGATTTTCCACCTTGGCAATTATTTGACTTTTAGCATCCCTTTGACAACTTTCATGAATATGGAAAATGTGATTTGGTGATTGTGACCCAATGTAAAATTTGGGACATTACAAATAATCCCTTCCCAATATTTCTTGTCCTCAAGCAATTTCAAACATGGTTGTTAAAGAACCTGCTTTCTGTATGATTCTTTGAAGTTGCCACTAAGTTGCCCACCTTGATTCTTTGAGATTTCATGAAGATTTCAGAGAGGAACCACCATGCTTGTTGCTGCAATACTCTGATTAACATCACCTTATTAAATGGGGAATCCATCTCCCATACTACTTGTTTCCTAAAGAATTTGAAATCAATGGGACTAAAAACTGTCCTAGGGTCCCATTTCCTGTATTGCACTCCAACAATTAAGAGTGCTCTCCAACCCATACCATTTGGAAAGAGAATTCATGGATCCCATTTTCTTGTATGATTTCTTCCAAACATCATGAGTGCATAATATATGTCATCAAAGTATATAACAACATAATAATAATGTACATTAAGGAGGTGCCTCACCAAGAAATCATGAAAGTGCTTATACCTCCCAGTGAGTAGACTACCATTTACCAAGTGCATACATGCTTCAAGTGACCAATCAAATCTGCTCCAATGACATAGATGAGGATACCATGTCCCATAATTCTACTCCCAAAGAATTTAATATGCATCAAAATAATAATCAGCCATTGTTTCTTTCATCCAAGAAGTGAATGAGGAACATCCACCAAAATATGAACCAAATAAGGAGCAAATAAAATATGAAGACTTCAAGTGTCTCAAAGAAGTCTCATCAATACACCCATCAATATGTATATCATCAGGAAATAACAGAGGATTTTTCTGCCAATAATAATGTTCCTCAATCATATCCCTCTTCACACAAGTGTTGGATGAAGTTCTTCCAACATCAAATGAACCAAGTGTTCAGCAAGAAAAACCATGAGCCTTCAAGTGACTCAAATGAACATCATAGGTGCACCCATGTAGATGTGTATGATCATAATGTAAACAAGGATGCTGCTGCAAATTTAAATAAGATGGTTCTCTAATAATTCCATCATCAAAAGGATAAATAGAATTTCCATGCTCTTCATGTGGCACCATCAAAAAGAAACCTTTCACCCATACTGCAATAGGATGACTGCTGCAAAATTTAGAAGTGTAGGATGTAGGAGAAAGAACCAACTCACCCAAATGATCAGTAAGTGAAAAATTGTCATAATGTGAAGTATCCATAGGGGTATGATTATTCACCTCCTTAGAAAATGAAAAAAATTCCTCATGGGTTGGTTCCAAGGTGTTGGAATTATGCATTTCTTCAAAAATTGTGTAACCATTTTCAAGAGGTAACTCAAGTTCCTCTTCCGCCATTACTAGTGATTGGATCTCATCACTATAATCCTCAAGCGCATCAAGGACCTGCAATTTTTCATGTTTCTCATGATCCATCATGTCATGAGAATCCTCCAAGCAATCTACCTTATGAAAATCTAAAACATCGGAGGAAAAACAAGTGTCTTGGAACTTTTCAAGAAGTTGCTCATTTTGAATTGTGATATTATCAATAAATTCATTATTCTTCAAGTAGGATTCATGTAACCATTCAATAAGCTCAATGAAATTTTTTCTATAAAAAATAAAAGACATGAAATTACTTTTAATGTTGCACATTGCTCTTTGGATCTTCTCCATGTCTTCAAGGAAGGATGGATCCTCCAAGGAAGTAGCTCTCCAACAAGAATTTGATACCAATGATTGAGTGTCATGGAGTATGCTAAGGGCCTCTTGGATCTTCTTTTCATTCATCTTTAAGGACCCTTCAAGAAAATGAGGCTCTTGCAAATTAACCTCCTCATCTTCTTCCTTCTTGCTTGGACCAACTTCATGAAGCTCAAGAGGTGATGGGGAAGTTGATCTTGTTTCTTCTTCAACTGCTACAAGGTCTTCATTTTCATGTTTAATGGAATTTTGGCTTGCAGCAACATTTTGAAATCTGATATCTATGTCACCAACATAGATTTGTGAGAACCCATTAGTAGTTACTCCTTAATAGTTCAAGCATCCATCAGTAGATGATCTTTGTTTCATTTCCAAGGTAGCATGTGCCTCAAAATTATCTTCAGTATTTTCAATAAAAACTTCTTCATACTCATGTGACGTCTCTTCATATTTTTCAGAGTCACTTGGGAGTGAATTTTGATCATCTTTATGTAATAATTCTTCTACTCCACCTATTTCAGAACTAGGTGGTTCGTGGGTCTCCTCTGTTTTCTCCTTCAAGCAAGCTAATGCATTTTTCTCCTTGGTTTTCTTAAAATCAATATATTTTTCCCAACTTTGGATAGCCAAAAATTCAAATCCTTTCATAATATTGTTGGTCATGTCTTCAATATTCTTGGTCATGTATTCAAATATAGGTTCCATGTCATGTCCTCGACCCTCCGACCGGCGAAGAGGACGCAACGAACACCTCAATCCAAATGGGCAAACAGGCCCATGAACATGTACAAATCATCAATGCTGAAAATAAGAAACTTAACATGATCCATAACAGGATGCATAGATGCATAATTCTTCAATCATACAGAGTTACTCAATAATCAGCGGAAGCAACACACATACATTCCAACATTCACATGTTCATCATAATTCGTAAAACAATAGATATAAATTGCAGAGCTGAAGTAACGAGCAGCACTTATCTTTTGATGAAGAATTCACCCCGCAACCAGCTACGTCGCTGCAATGTTCCACCCAACCATAGGCCAGCATGCTCATCAATCTCTCAGCAATGTTGCCACCCCCGAGCTGGGTATGATTCCTCCATGATAAGGGTCATTATAGGCTTACACATAGCCAAGGGACACAATCAGCCAAACCAACATCGCTGGGTTTACCAGGCCTTCAACAATCGGCCAAGACAGCACAGTCCGAAGACCAACCACTGCATACCCGCAGCAAAAAAAGAGGTTCACTGCTCTATGATGAAGGCAAGACAACCGGGGATAGTCCCAAAAAAAAGATGAAACACCACTCAAGCTCATAAGGCAACTCAGAGTTGTTCTTGGCCCTAGCATGGACAAAACAACTCAGCACAACACCCAAACCAGGGTACTTCAGCAACCCAACTTCACAATGAAGATGATGGCAGCTATACACAGTCCCAAAACAGGGACATCGTTGATGACAGACAACGGCTCACTAAGAATCCATAGTGGCCAAAACATAGTTGGACACCACAACCAACAAAACGTGGGAAGAAGAACACATGCACAGTCCGAAATGGAAACAGAGATCAGACTCTCAACAACATCCAGCAGTCGTGGAAGAACAACAACAACTTAAATCGTGGGTTACACAAACAACAAGCCCGAATCACGGGTTAAACAAAAAGCAAGGTAGAAATTGTGGATTAAAGCCACGGTCATTCACATACCAGCAGAAATCGGGCCCCTTGAGGCCGTTTCACCTGCTCGTTGCATGCACAACCAAGAAGAGCTGTGACTGGTGCGTGAGGAAGACGAACTAACCTCCGCCTACGCGTCCCTTGTGAGCGTGAACAGCTCCCCTGTGTGCGTGGATGAATAGAATTCCCCTTTGCGTGAGGATCAAGCAAGATAGTTGCTTGCGTGAGAGCGAACCAACAGACCAACGGGAGGAGCAAAACAGACCATCGAGAGGAGGAACAAGCAGACCCTTCGAGAGTGCATGAGTATGGAGGAATGGGGAAGAATGGAGTCATGGGAGAGTGGAGTGAATGCAGTTGTGGGTGGAGTGGGCACATGGGAAAGGACTGACAGAACTGCCATCCCACTCCAAAAAACAATAACTGCCTCAACCACCACCATCCATAATTGCCTCAACTACTCAACAAAAGCATTAAATAGGTTGGATGAGACAAGAGAAGGTGGCAAACATTCAAGGTGGCAACACATGGGTTTTTCCCCCATAGACCAAGGTTTGATAACCCCCACCCCTTATCCTTTGGAACCATGCCCTTTTCATCAATGTTGCACTGTCGTAGCTGGTTGTGGTTTATTTTATTTGATGTGCGTATTTACACGATGTCAAATTATAAGGTGTCGGATAGCACGACATACCATCGGCAACAATCCCCATTTCCGAACATACACAACCAAATCGATGGTGGGGCTTTTGCCTTTAGCTCCTCACCATGATTAATTACATTATATACATCATGCAAACGGGGTCAAAACCGGGGTGTTACATTCCCCTCCCCCTTGGGATAACACCGTCCTCGGTGTTCCATTACATATATACAATACACATAAAAATTTCACATCAGAATTTCAAATTTTGCAGATCTGTCCCATGTTCAATCATCTACTTTGAACGTTCACGACCAAGCCCCTCGGCTTCCATGGGCTTGTCCTGCTGGTTCTCAGCTTCTAGCTTATCCTGAAGTCTAGGAACTTTGCGGCTATTGCCCTCATCATGTTCCCTCATTGGGCAGTCCCGGCGTAAATGATGTCCTCCGCATCTCCAGCATCTCACTGGCTGCTTCATCCTTACCTGCTCAATTTCCTTTGAGTCTTCATGCATGGACCATTTCTTATTGGGTCGCTTGGACAATTGTCCCATTGCTGATCCACCTTCCTTTCCCTTGCCAATTCCTCTCAGAAGGCTTTTCACCTCCCTTTGCAAACCAATAGAGTCTTTCAAAATCTAGTGGTTCATTTCACTCTGCCTTCTCTATATCTTGAGCATCTCCCGAAGGTTTTCTTGGGTCTTGGCAATCATTTGAAGGAGACTTCTAGCCAAGTCCAACAACTTTTGATCTGCTGCCATGATCAATGTGCACCACCAGGTATCACTTTTCTCACCTGTGAAATGCACCATTGAAATTCTATCAGACCAAGCATAATATAGACATTAAAATCAGTCAGTTAATTACCTAATTGGCATGACAGTACAAGTCTTATCAAGGAGACTTTCATATTTTTCATGCCTTCCCAACAGGCACATGAGCTCATTCATGTCCATTCCTGGGCAAGGAATTAACCATTCCAGCATTCACAATTTACTTTAAGCAAATACACACATTTCATTTCAATCATACATGCATTAAACAATCCTTTGTTTTCACAATGCATAAATGTATATGTATATATATAATCAAAAGGCAAGAGAGAGCAGTAAGAGTTTTTCCCTTCTTTATTTTGTTCCATCCTGGAACCCACACCATCACTGTGGATTTTCATGCTCTCGGCCTCTTTCACTTCATCGTGAATGCTGGACCAATCCTTCTTGGTCATGACACTTAGTGTCTTTGGTCTATTCCTGACCTCTAAACCATGGAGTCTCTCCACATGGTTTGTCTCAACTGCTAGGAACCTCACAGCCTCACTAGCACCTTTTTCATTACCGCTCATTCCGAGCTCTCTAATACAGTCACATGTCCACATGCACCCCTAGGATGCTCTCATAGTCCTCGCTTCCAGCGACACCTATATCCAAACATTGAATGAATTCACATCGGTTTTTTTTTTATCTCTTAAAAAAGAGCTTAAAACATCATAACCAAATCATATACACATGTATATTCATAAGCAAAATAATCCAATACTTATCTGTATTGTGTGTTTCCTCATTCGTCGACAGGATCCTGCTTCACCTTGCAAGCCTTGGGATCGCCTATGGACTTAGATGTTAGGTCAGCACGACAGCTGCTCCACAACATCAAATAATTAATGTCCAGCTAGTGCATTCTCATGTCAATTGGGCTTGGAACTTTACCATGACCATTTCTAGGTCTAGGATCTATTATGGATCCCCAGATGTATCACAACCCAACATACACTTATACCAGCAACAACCCTTACTCCGCAACCCCTCACAACAACCATTTACCTTTACCTTTACCTTTACCTTTAGGGTGCAACACCCAACTGCATCTATTTAGCCTGTCAACACACGCAACACAAGCAATACAAGCAAACTCATTAGCGTTATTGCTCTAAAACTATAATCACATTTCGTATCATTTTCTATCAAGTATTGAGACACCAGTAGTGCGCCCACTCCCTAGGGTGTAATCAATATTGAAAACCCTTTTCATGATCCGACATTGGGAAAGTGTGCACCCCTTTCCGATGTGTGCCATGTAGGTCTTATTCATACTCAAGCAATCGGTCATCATGGAAATAAAACCAAAACATGTTCTGCATATGGAATTTAATAATTAAACATGCATATTCTTAGCAAGGGTCACATAACACTTATCCATTTGTCGTCGTAGTATGCCTTTGTTAAGGAGGAATGGACGCTCCTTCCCTGATTTAACAGTCCCTCAGTTAGCCATCCCAACTCCTTTTTATATTTCACATTCACACATGTCTTACCGACATAACCCATACCATCTCACTCATGTTATTACCAAACATGCAGTGCAGATGAGACATTTCCAAAATGTCCAATGGCGTTTCACCCGAAACCCATTTCCAAGATAAGGGGAAACCTTCCCATGAAGTTTGGCTTTTGCAGGCCATCACACATGGTCTTCCTGTAGTGTGTACCCCTGACACATTCATCAAATAGCCAAACAGTCAATCATTACCTAATACTACAATCCAAATTGATCGTTCCATAACCAAGCAATGACATTAGCAATCAAATTCAATAAGAATTTGCAATTCTATCTACTACAGAAATTGACTTGCTCAATTGTGGGTCTCTTGTAAGCAGCACTACTATGCTCATTATAATTTTATGCTTACTAGCATAACATGATTACCCACTTACCATGCGTCCCTCCTGACACAATCTTATACAAGCCAACAGTGATTAGTAGTTGTTAGCAATTCTTAAATCCGAAATTCACAATTCAAATTTAACAATCCATTATGCATACCAACTACTTTTACAACTATGAGACTCTTCTCATAAAGTTTGGCTCTTTCACATGGTAGATTCTGGCATTGGTCAGGGTCTTACCTCTCACTGCCATGCTTGAAATAATCTACCTGAAACATGAGCTTCAATCAACCAAACACTTGGTAAGTCTGGATGCATATAACCTTTTCATTGCTACAACCATCACCGAAGCATTTTCAGAATTTATAAAATTCAAATACTTCCAGCTGTTAGTCACATCAATATTACCAAAATTCATTTACTTCATGCAATCATTATCATACTAACATTGCAAGGTATAGTCATATCATTCATGCAATTAAATGAAATGTTTAGATACTCCTTACTTCACAGGCGTATCATTCATACCACCTTGCTCTTCAATAGAGCATTTCTGGCAGCCAATTGATCATGACTATCCTGCATTCATAGCAACCTTTGAAATGGCTCCTGAACTGTCATCAATTCATCATTTCAGTCATTAGTCATGCATAATATCACATGCACTCATCTCAATGCATTCATGCAATACATCACAACATTTGCCCTATGCTTACTTTCCTTGGGCTACTAAGCTCAATCAACATATACAAGAATGACACCTTTCTATATTCAAACATCCACATGGTATGAGGTCTCTTACCTTTACCACTCCATGGAATTTGTCATAAGAAAACTCGTACCTGCATGGGTCGTACTTACACCCTTGGCATGACCAATTTGGTTGGTCTTTTGCAGGAGATTGTAGAATTTTCTCACCAACTTTTGTTTATGGACTTGTTTCCTTATCCCTTTCTTCATAGGGTTGCTAGTCACAATTGTCAGCATCAGCAACATATTCATTTGGGTCCATGTCATCGTTGGTTTTCCCACTAATGCCAACATCAAAGCAATGATTATCATTAGTGGTTCATACAGAACATATCCTCATACATTTTAAGCATAAAACTTAGGAAATGTAGTTATAATCAGCAAGATAGAGTTTTAAGGAAACTTCCATTTTCAAGTCTTTCATCCTTGCATGGAACTACTCTTCCACACAGTAGCTGATTGACTTCATAGTCCTTGCTACCCCTGGGCATGCGACTGTCCAGATTTGTCCCTTTGATAGCAGCGGCCATCATTAGCACTTTGCTGCTTCATGCTCAGATTCTGGTGACTTACCCTTGTTCCCCACTGGATAAGCTTTCCAACGCCTATCCACATCCTTCATTCCAACCTCGGGTGTGGAAACCACACCACTTCTAAAAATGAATACTTTCACCAATCTTGGCATTTTACACACAACTGCATTTTGGACTGGGTGCCAACTTCATCCCACTGTAAACCCCACTAAAAACTGTTGAAAAATCCAGTCGAAATCTGCTGGAAAATCCCATTTGAAAAACTCAATTTTTTTTCCTCTGCAGAATCGGCTCTCATTTCCACTATTGATCCAACGTATCAGCTGTCAAAATAGCTACTCCCTTCCACCGTTTTGGATCCCCAAACCACTAGCTCCTCCGCTGTATCAGCGGCCGAAACCACTATCCATCGGGTGGATAGTTCCTTAGAATTCCGCAACGTCAGTTAGTAAAACAACTAAATATTTTCGACGTGTTGGGTCGATCTTCCTTTTGGCTTCTGATGTATCGGTGGACCAATCCTTTAAAGTTTTTCGATGTTTTCTACACTTAGAAAAATTTTCAAAATTTTCAATTTTTCTTCTTCTTCTTCCATTGCATCGGCAGCTTCATCTTCTATTCTCTTCCGATTCCTACTGCCGCATTGGCTATTTAATCGTCTAAACTTTTTCGACGGTCTCCATACTTAGACTATTTTTTTAATAACATTTTCCCCTTTCTTTCTTCCGCTAGCGGCATCGGAAGACTTTTCGGCTAACTGAGCCGATGTATCGGCCCCCTCCATATCTTTCTTCCACTATTCATTGGTGAACCAACCTCTTATCCTTCGGAAGGGTAGTTCTTCAGACAGCCACAACGGCGGATGTTCAATCCACTAACCGTTGCCGATGGCCGATGACCCCAAGACTTACAAATTTTTTTGAAATTTTCCCTCTTCGCTGCTTGATTGGCTCTATTTCCTTCTTTACGTCGGCGAAGAAGTTTCATCAACAGCCGCAACGACAAAACATGATCTTCTAATTTCTTCCAATCGGTGAACCGATTTTGACCGGCATCGGCAGTCTCTTCTCATCGGCAGGCTAGTGCCTTTGGTTTCCGCAACGATGGCACGCGGAACCACTATCTTCTTCCAGCGACAGTCTTTCTTGTCGAAATACTTAGTGTTTTTGGATGCCACAATGGCGGGCACACGAGCACTTCCTAACTCCGATAATCAACGATTTCAAGCCTTAACCTTCTTGATGGCGTCGGCGATCGAAGGACTTTTCCGTTGGGTGCGTAGTCGTTTAGACTTCTACAACGGCGGATGCTTGAATAGCTAATTTCTTCCGATGAAATTCGAACACTTAGGCGATTTTCCTTCCAACTGCTCCCATCGGCACGCCTTCACCTAATCCCTTCCGCTACGTCGGAAGTCTTTCCCACTAGCCCTTCCACTACATAGGAAGTCAATTCCACTAAGTGTTCCAATGGCTCAAACGCTTAAACAAATTTTTCAAAAATTCTTTTCCGCTGCTGCACCTCGTCGGATGGCCTTCCGACTACACCTTCCGACATATCGGAGGAGCTTTCTACTAGCTCTTCTGACTGTTCAACACTTAGGCAACTTTTGAAATTTGTTGCCATCTCAATTTCTCATCTCTGCTGGGCATGGAAGGTAATTCCACCCTCTGTCAGTTGCTCCTTCTTGGCCCATAGAGGCCCATTGTTGCAATCTTGAGATCTGATACCACTCTGTCACGTCCCCGACCCTCCGACCGGCGAAGAGGATGCGATGAACACGTCAATCCAAATGGGAAAATATCCCCATGAACATGTACAAATCATCAATGCTGAAAATAAGAAACTTAACGTGATCCATAATAGGATGCATAGATGCATAATTCTTCAATCATACAGAGTTACTCAATAATCAGCGGAAGCAACACACATACATTCCAGCATTCACATGTTCATCATAATTTGTAAAACAATAGATATAAATTGCAGAGATGAAGTAACCAGTAGCACTTATCTTTTGATGAAGAATTCACCCCACAACCAGCTACATCGCTGCAATGTTCCACCCAACCATAGGCCAGCGTGCTCATCAATCTCTTAGCAACGCTGTCACCCCTGAGATGGGCATGATTCCTCCAGGATAAGGTTCATTGTAGGCTTACACATAGCCAAGGGACACAATCAGCCAAACCAACACCGGTGGGTTTACCAGGCCTTCAACAATTGGCCAAGCCAACACAGTCCGAAGACCAACCACTGCATACCCGCAGCAAAACAAGAGGTTCACCGCTCTATGATGAAGGCAAGACAACTGGGGACAGTCCCAAACAAAATATGAAACACCACTCAAGCCCATAAGGCAACTCGGAGTTATTCTTGGCCCTAGCATGGCCAAAACAACTTAGCAACAACACCCAAACTAGGGTACTTCAGCAACCCAACTTCACAATGAAGACGATGGAAGCTATACACAATCCCAAAATAGGGACATCGTTGATGACAGACAATGGCTCACTAAGAATCCATAGCGGCCCAAAACATAGTTGGACACCACAACCAACAAAACATGGGAATAAACACACATGCACAGTCCAAAATGGAAACAGAGATCAGACTCTCAACAGCATCCAACAGTCGTGGAAGAACAACAACAACCCAAATCGCGGGTTACACAAACAGCAAGCCCGAATCATGGGTTAAACCAACAGCAAGACATAAATCATGGATTAAAGCCATGGTCATTCACATACCAGCAGAAATCGGGTCCCTTGAGGCCATTTCGCCTGCTTGCTGCATGCACAACCAAGAAGAGCCGCGACTGGTGCATGAGGAAGACGAACTAACCTCCGCCTGCATGTCCCTTGTGAGCGTGAAGAAATCCCCTATGCACGCGGATGAATAGACTTCCCCTCTGCGTGAGGATCCAGCAAGATAGCTGCCTGCATGAGAGCGAACCAATAGACCATTGGGAGGATCAAAACAGACCATCGAGAGGAGGAACGAGCAGACCCTCTGAGAGTGCGTAAGTATGGAGGAATTGGGAAGAATGGAGTCGTGGGAGAGTGGAGTGAATGCATTTGTGGGTGGAGTGGGCGTGTGGGCAAGGAATGATAGTCCTACCACCCCACTGCCAAAAAAAATAACTGCCTCAACCACCAGCATCCATAACTGCCTCAACTACTCAACAAAAACATTAAAGAGGTTGGACGAGACAAGGGAAGGTGGCAAACAGTCAAGGTGGCAACACATGGGTTTTTCCCCCATAGACCAAGGTTTGACATCCCCTACCCCTTATCCTTTGGAACCATGCCCTTTTTATTCAACGTTGCACTGCCGTAGTTGGTTGTGGTTTATTTTATTTGATGTGTGTATTTACATGATGTCAAATTATAAGGTGTTGGATAGCACGACATACCATCGGCAACTATCCCCATTGTCGAACATACACAACCAAATTGATGGTGGGGCTTTTTCCTTTAGCTCCTCACCATGATTAATTACATTATATACATCATGCAAACGAGGTCAAAACCAGGGTGTTACATTCCATGCTTTTTATTATCTCCTCACCATCATATGATGTTCTCTTTTCATGCCTAGTCACAGTTTCCAAAAAAAATTGCCTTCTTCTCATACTTTTTTTTCCCTCTTCAACAATAGCAGTTTTGGTTTCAATATATAATGGTGATCACTGAATTATTGTACTCATAAATATCATACCACATCAGGTGCCAAGATCATGCTCTAATACCACTGTAATCTCTCCTTTTTGGAATTTTTATTAAATTGCCCAATTTTCCAATTTTTTCACAATTTTGGCTCTTGACTAGTTTTGATGTCTAGACCTACAAATTGACCCAAATGCTTCCAAATTTTCTCTGAAGGTAAATTAATGATAATATAACTTAAATATCATTCTCATGTATGTTTTTTTGACCTCCCAATCACTTCTGCAAACTTGTTTAATGTTCTGTTCAAAGTAGGAGTCTTTACTAGCAATTTGGGGCTCCAATTCCCCATGGGTAATTGTCGGAAATGGCTTCACAAATGATCCCAAAGTCACTTGAATTTATGAAAAGAGTATGGGTATATGTAAGGGACATTTTAAAATTCTCATATGCATCATGGTTCAGTTTATAAAGTCTTTTATGACTCTTTCCAAAACAACCCCCAAGTCACAATTTCGACCCTTGGGGAAAATGCACCAAATCTTCTCCCAATGCAATAAAAATGAGTAAAATGGATTCCAATGCTTAATTAATGATCATGAGACTTGAAATACACATTCATTAATAATACATCATACATTTATCAGATATACATTCCTCCATTCAAAATAATAAGCATTACCATGGCATATATCAAAATGGAGTGGAAATGGTCATTGTTTGCTCATTAAAAGTCATTTTGACATACAAATCTTGGGAATTTCGAATTGAAAGTTTTTGAGAATGAATAAAAGAGAATACTTAACTGATTCCTATCATAAATGGACAATTAAAGTCTCTCCCAATTCAAAATCATCAGCATTACAATGGTTCACAACAAGATAGTGGGGAAATGACACTATTTCTTCATTGTTCAACATTTTTACAAGAATTCTTTTTGGTATTTTGACCCAAGAGTCTTCTAAAAACAAAATAATGAGCATATAAATCATAACATAATATAATTAGTATTATAATATTCCCAAAAGAGATCAATATCTCACCCAAAGCACAATCCCTCCATTGGCATGAATATGGTGTGAAAATTGGAAATAGTTGAGAGAGAGTGCTGGAATAGAAGAATCCACATTATTTCCTGTAGCTTATGCCTGAAAATAAGAATCCATTAAGCCTCCATTAAATACTTGAGTGGCCTTTCCAAAAACCAACTAGGATGGGAATCTTTCACCCTCGAAATTGGCTTAAGCAAGAAAACTAGTCATCCACTAGCTCTCACAATTCACAAATGACAATTTCACAAATGAGAAAAAGCTTCTTATCATGGATGATCCCTATATTTTATAAAAAATATTGGTATTATAAGGTTCCAAATCCATCCATAAACCAAATCCAAGTCGAATTGGTGTGGCTGCTCATGCTATGCCATGTGGCCTCTCTCTTCACCTTCCCTCTTCTCCCAAATTTGAGTAGGAGCCTCTTGGCCTTCTCCAACTCCCAATTTCGACCTCCAATATTCTCTATTCATTCCTAACAAGTTATTATGTCAGTATTTCATCCTTTATATCTGACTTGGGTCATAACTATCATAGAATCTTCATCATTGGTGTCATAGCAATCATAAATGTAAGGGGAATCTAGCCAAGTGTCCATGAAACTCCCATTTGGCTCTTCCTCTCCCATGAAAGTTAAAATTCATCCAAAATTAGACCTATGAAGTATATTAAAAATTATATTAATCTCATAATCCATACCAAAACATTAGGCTTCCCATAGATTCAAAATTACAAGAGAAAGATACCATTTAACATAGGAATTCTAGCTAGTGTGGGCCCATAGTCTCCGTGTGTCTTCATGCTCTATAGCCATTTCATTTTTCTCTTGTATTTATTTAATAAGCTAAATTATTAAATATTTATCCTCTTCTAATGTTTAAACATCATTTACTATCCCCCTTATTCCAAATCTCAAAGCTTCCACCCCCAATCTAGGAAACTAGTGATTTTCCACCATGGCAATTATTTGACATTTAGCATCCCTTTGACAACTTTCATGAATATGGAAAATGTGATTTGGCGATTGTGACCCAATATAAAATTTGGGACATTAAAATGACCCCTTGGGGAGCACCGATATTGTTCGTAAATAATAAGGATGGTACGATGCAGATGTGGATCGATTACTGTTAGTTGAACAAAATGATTATCAAGAACCGATACCCACTCCCTAGGATCGATGACTTGCTTGATCAGGTGGGAGGAGAAAAAATATTTTAAAATATTGATGCGTGATCTAGGTACCATGAGGTATGGATTCATGATGATTATATTCACAAAACCACCTTTCGTACAAGGTACAAGCACTACGAGGTTGTAGTGATGCTGTTTGGGTTGACCAATGCACCCGTGAAATTCATGTGTATGATGAACATATATTCATTAAATATCTGGATAAATTTGTTTTGGTATTTATAGACAACATCCTAGTTTACTCTAAGAGTAAATAGGAACACGAAGAACACCTTCGCATAGTGCTACAACTGTTACGAGAACACCAACTTTACACTAGTTTAGTAAATGTGATTTTTAAAAACCACAGATACAGTACTTAGGTCACATTATATCCGAGAAAGGGATAGTTGTTGACTCGAAAATGATTAGAGCCAAAAAGGATTGGACTACCCCTACTAGGGTCATAAACATTAGGTCCATTTTAGGATTAGCTAGATATTATCAAAATTTCATTGAGAAATTGTCAAGAATATCTTGTCCCATGACCGCTTTGCAGAAGAAAGCAAATACGTTCTTATGGAATACCAACTACAAAGAAAGTTTTTGAAAGCTTAAGTAGATTTTTGTGACCGCACCAATACTACGAATTGCAGATCCCGATGGGGATTTCATTGTTTGCATGGATGAAAGCAAGGAAATACTTGGAGGAGTCCTCTTGCAGAATGATTACATGATCTGTTATGAATAGATGAAGTTAAAAGAGCTTGAGCAAAATTACCCTACGCACGTTCTTGAGTTAGTGACCATCATCCACACCTTGAAAATGTGGAGGCACTACCTCATGGGAAGGAAATTCATTCTCAAGACAAACAATATGAGTCTGAAATATTTATTCAATCAACCAGATCTAAATGTAAGGCAAGCCAGATGGTCAGCTTTCCTTAGTGAGTACCATTTCGAGCCAAAGCATATTAAGCGCAAAGAGAACAAGGTTGTTGATGCTTTGATCCGATGAACTCATACGATATATGAGGTGACTTTAAGTCAAACCTATGAATATTTGCATGAGAGGATTAGAACAGCCAATAGAGTTGACCCTTTCTATGTAGAAATCCTCAAGAAAGTCCAAGAGTATGTAGAAATCCTCAAAAAATTCCAAGAGGAAAGGTTGTTTCAAAAAAAAAAACAATACAAGGTAGACGAATCATGACTTCTATGGTCCAAGGAGTGATTGTATGTTCCAGAAGGAAGGGAATTTCGGTCCATCATCCTCACGGTATTTTATTGAGCACACTACTCAAGGCACCCGAGATATCAAAAGATGATATCCATCGTCAAGAGACACTTTTTCTGGCCTAAGTTAAAGGCCTACATTGTGATGTTTATCTCGAAATGTTAGGAATGTCAGCTAGTAAAAGCTAAGCATCAGCATCCTTCAGGATTTATGTAGTTGTTACCCATTCCAAAATAGAAGTGGGAGGTCATTAGTATGCATTTTATCACTGGTCTATCGAAAAGTAAGAAGCAAAATGATTCTATTTTTGTAGTAATTGATAAGCTATCAAAAGCAGCACACTTCATGGTAGAGACTTATGAAGAGGCAGAAAGGGTAGAAGCTGAAAGGGAAAGTATAGAATATTATCTTGATCTACCTGAAGAAAAGACTACCAGGAGGAAAACCCTATGGCTGTCTAAACCCAAAGAGGAGCAATCGCATGATTTTGAGGGAATGCTGAAAATGATGCAGAAACTATCCAACCAAATAGTAGATTTGGAGGAAGAAAGGGAGATTCAGAAAACTTGCAAACCATACTATCCAAAAAGAGAGGATAGTAACCAATGGAAAATCCCTCCCCCAAATTTACCATCAATGAACATAACAGAGGTAGGGGGGACAATTTCTGCACTTTCCACCAACAACCTCACTCTGAAAAGAAGTGTCCTCAATGGTTAAATTAAATGACATTGGTGATGAATAAGCTGCTGGAATCTAAATTGACTGAAGACAGCGACGAAGAAAAAGAGAAAAACTAGACCATAGAGAAATGAGATAATGATACCATGTTCTTATGGAATGGTGTTTCGCTGTTCAACACAGAAGAAAATGCTCTCAAGTCTGAATCCACACCTGCAGCAACAAAAGATACGGACCTAACAATTAAGGACAATGCAATAATTTCAAAGATTAAAAAATTGCAAGAGAATGTCAAGAGACAGATAGATGTGAATGTTAAAAATGACACACCTGAAGTCACTGCTGTCAACCAGGAAGCATAGCCAATCAATGAGCCTATCAAACAGGTAGGTGTTAATGAGGGAAACACTAAAGAAACTGAAGAGCTTAAAAAGGATATACCCACTCGAAACCAACCAGGAGAAGAATACATAGAACCAGGTTGGGAAGAAAAAACTGACACCTAGCCTTTTCTTTTGACCCTAGAAATGCTAAATCATAATGTGCATAATTTCTTGGTAGATTCTGGATCATCGGTGAATTTTATGCCTCTTGCAATCTGCAAAAAAATTAATGGGCAGCCAAAACCTACTAATTGGGACGTCACTCAACTAGACAAGACTAGTATCAAAGTAGTGGGGGAGATGAAGAATGTTTTGATTCGATTGTTTGCAAATAAAAAGATATGTGAGTACCTTAACATTGTAGTAGCAGACACACCTGATGGCTATGGATTGATTTTGAATCGAGATTGGTCAGCTCGACTAGATGGGTACTTTGCTTCAGAATGGTCACACTTGTGGTTGCCTCAGAAGGGTAGCCCAAACCTGATTAAGATTTTAAGAGAGCCCTACATGAAGCACAATGTCACTGGACTGGAAGAGGGTAATGAATCTGCCGATTCTGTCCTGGGAAATTATCTAACTGAGCT
The DNA here is from genome assembly GCA_001517045.1 of Pseudotsuga menziesii. NCBI lineage: Eukaryota > Viridiplantae > Streptophyta > Pinopsida > Pinales > Pinaceae > Pseudotsuga > Pseudotsuga menziesii. The sequence continues at coordinate 36,228 of LPNX010317417.1, read as the reverse complement.
TAAGCTAAGACATCATACCTCAAGAAAGGCCCGTTCGATGATTGACACTCAGCCTGAGCTCCTTCAACTTCCTCAGGATGAAAAAGATGGCTGTCGGATGGTAGACATGGGTTCAATTTCAAAAATAGCACAGCTAGACCATGGATAGATTTTCGGCCTACATTGCAGCCTAGCCCTTTAACTCGTTGGACTGAATATTTTTTAAGGGTGGGCCCACATTTGTTTTTCATTTTGTACATAAATAAATTGATTTGTTTTCTTTAATGCTTGATGATTATTTTCTTTGTTTATTGATTTGAGGTTGTTTTCTTTTGATTTACTGCTTTGATGTTGTTTTCTTTTAAGTTTAATGCTTGGTTGCTATTTCTTTGGTTTTGAATAAAGAGGCAAACATTGGTTGCAATGGAAACATCAGGTTTCTTGATTAATTGAAATCTTGAGCAAAATACTGTGCTTTTAAAGTATAGAATGTCTTCTAGTAGCAGTGTTCCTAACTGGCCATGCATTCATTGAAGTCTTACTTAATCCCTGTAAATAACTTAGAAGTAAAAGAGGTCTGGAAGACTATTGCGAGGCTCCATCCATTTCACATCTTAAATGTCCAAAGGGGTGATGGCAAAAGACCCACAGAAAGGAAGCAGGGTAAACGGTGTATCATATATAAATGATCCCATGCCATAATTTCAGAAAAGCTAAAAGCTATCAACAGTCAAAACTCCTTAAAGAAACAATACATATCAAAGCAAAGTATCAAAGCATGAATCTCAAATTGCCAAAAGTTCCTCTCCGTCCGTGAGATGAAAAGGCCAATTCTTCTCTCACACAAAAGGACACCATGGATAGAGGAGCCTAAATAAAACTCAGAAAGAAAGGCAGATGGAGGACTCAAAATAACTAAAAGTTCAAGTGGCACAAAAGTGCAGTTGGCATGGGAATGAGGAAAAAATGGATAGTGCGGTTTATTATATGTTACAATCCTATGGAGTTCAAGCTCGAAACTACCTAAGGACGGGTAAAATAAATCTCACTTATTTGGCCTCAAAATAGTTATTTAGACTTGCAAATGTTTCTGATGTTACCATTTCCCAATGAATGGACTACTTCTTAATGATCTAAACGCATGAGTTGGCCAACTTAGGAATACAAACATCTAGAAGATTTCAGCTTCTATCCAGACAGTCTTGCACTGGGAACGAGTTAAGTCATAAATCTGGGGTTCACCAGGTAGTTGCCAATTGTTGCAGCTGCAACATTTTCCCAAAATTCCAAAAAATTTCAGGACCCTCCTTTGCCTCGATTAGTTTGATTTTCTTCTTCGATTTGATCTAATGATTTTCTAGAAAGATTTCTAATGCTTGGATTGATCTCCCATTTGTTTTAGATTTTCCTCTAACGCTTGAAACTGTTTGATCAAACTTGATTGTTGCCTTTGGCTACTGTCTCCGCTTGTTTGCTCAGTTTGTTGCTCAATCAAATCAATTGTTGTGGTCAGTTTCAAAAGAGCATCCATTGGCATCCCGCCTGTCTGCTGCCAGCCTGCAATCAAGAAGCAGTGACGAACCTATTGCGGCTGCAACTGTTTCCCCAAATTTCTTAAATTTTGGTCCCCTCCTCATAATTTAGAGTTGTTTTCGATGGATCCTTGAATTGTTTGGGTCATGCCTTAATTTTGGATGTTTTCCTGGAGATTACGTTTCGGCAGGGTTCAGAAGTGGTCTGCGTTTGAAATTTATGGTGAGTCACAGATTGTATGTTTGGTTTTGCCTGTCGATCGGATTAAGTGTTCTTTCTTGTGAGCCACTATTGCGGAAGTAAAACAGGTTTACCACCGCTGAATTTTAGAGCTATCTAGGCACATAATTTTTTTTTTTTTATCGGGCGTCAATTTTTGTTTGATCGAAAGTCGTAGTCTTTTTCTCTTCTGCCGTTGTGGCTCCCAAATCAATTCTTCACCCGAAGCGTGAAGCGTTCCGACCATCGATGCGTGTTAGCTTTGTAATCGCTTGTCCATAGTATTTTCTTTTTCGTCGTTGTGGCTGGGAAAGTGTTATGGCTTTCGATGTTAATACCCCTCCAATTTACGATTGAGTTTCCCGCCCACCGTCACATGCCGGTAACCTTTCTTCTTCCACCGTTGCAGCTCTTAAAGTAGTTAAGCCTCCGAAGTGTAAATCCTTCCGACTTTCGGTTGAGTGTGTTCCCGCCCACGGGTCGCGTATCCTTAACCTTTCCTTTTCCACCATTGTGGCTAGGAAAGCCTTTTTGTGTCCGATGTCGATATCCTTTCAACTTTCGATTTAGAACTTTCCCGCTTGAGGCTTAGTCAAAACTCTTCTGTTTATTAAACTTCTCAGATCAAGGGATGTGCCTGGCCATTTTTCTGTGGATTAGCCATTTTAGGTGGTTTAAGTTAATGTTTTAAAATTCCATTCCAACTAATGATGCACAGTAATTGATTGCAGGTAGAACTCAAGGGACTGTTGCGGCGACCACGATGTGAAGGCATATCTTGATAGTTTTGTAAAAAATCAAATCGAAACCGGCAGGGTCACAAGGGAGACAAGCAAAGGAAAAGACAAAATCGAAAGCAACAAAATACGCAGATCTGAAAAGTCCATCAGTTACTCAGCTGATAATGAGCTTGCGCAGAAAAGATGAAAAGGAGGAATATGAAACGCTCAAAGAATCGAAGAGTCACATGTTTGTGGGGGAACCCAAGCGGTCTACTGATTTTGTTTAAATATTTGAAAGTTAGAAGTTACTGGGACTTTTTCACAGTTAGATTTGTGAAGACATATTGTAAGAAGAACTATTTCCTTTTGCAATAGATAATTATAGTTTGCCTGTTGGAGAAATCTTGGTGGAATATTCAAATGTTGTGCTATGGATTTGTTGAAGAGGAACTATTTCGTTTTTAGCTTTGTGTCCATTAACTGTGAGACCGTTCTAACTCTTTGAACCTATGTTATTGTATGAATGTTCTCTGGTTTATTTTATGAAGATTTCCACTATGATTAATGAATGTTGTTCATAAACAATTGGCTATCTGGTTGTTCAAATATCGTTTAATGTTCATGCGTTTTGAAAGAAGTATCAGCTATCTGTGATTTTTCATAATGCATGCACAAACTACATTACTCATTAATGAATGATAACTTTGCTCCCTAGGGATAGGTTAGGTAGTTAGTTGCAATTTCTTGCTGTGTGTGATTTAGATGCGAGAGAGTTTAAGATGAGAGGTAAGAACCTATGCATCACATTGTGACCGCTCCTCGTATTCTACGTCAATCTGCATGTTAAATAGGCACTTGCATATCATACTTAATTCAAAAAATACAAAAAATATACACGGTGGACCGGGCCGCAACTGGTAAAACCTTTTTTTTTTGTTACTTGACCTATGGTAGCCGGACCGCAAACCGGACGGATTCCCTACACCAAATAGTCACGGGCTAGTTGGGAACATTGACTGGGGAGAATCCCTTGCTGTTGTTTCCTATGAATTTCCAGGCCTCAACAAGGGTATAAGAGTCAACCCCTTAAAGGTTGAGGCAATACTTCAGTTGTCTCCCCCGAAGAACATTCGTCATCTTCAGTGTTTTCAAGGTATGGAAAACTTCTTACAAAGATTTGTTGTCAACTTTGCCAATTTGACTAGAGGCTTCATGCGTCTCCTGAAGAAGGATACTCCCTTTGAATGGGATGAGCGAGCCCAGGAGTCCTTCGATGCACTCAAGTGAGCCCTAGCATCGGCCCCAGTGATTAGTCCTCCGGATTATAGCCATGATTTCCTATTATATGTGGCCGCATCTTTAGAGACAATTGGTATGGTTTTGGTTTAGGAGGATGAGGAGCTCCAGGAGCATGTCATATATTATCTGAGCCGAAACCTTATTGACGCAGAGATTCGTTATTCTCATGTCGAGAAGCTTGCTTCAACGACTGTACATGTGGTTCAGTGTTTGAGACATTATATTCTCCTTCGCCAGACCTTGGTTGTGGCCCATGTCAATCCATTTCAGTTCATCCTCACATGAAGGATGATTGGGGGAAAGTATAATAAATGGATTGTCATTCTACAAGAATTCGATCTCGAATTTGTTTCGGCAAAGTCGAAGAAGTTTTTAATTTTTGTAGAGCTTATAACGGATTTCCCGAGCGAGGCCAAGGAGTTGGTTTGTGAGGATACGTTTTTCGATGAACATATCTTCTTAATATCAATGTCTGACCCATGGTAAGGAGATATCATAGTATATCTGCGAACAAACAGGACCCCTACTCACCTCTCACGAGATGAACGACGACGATTACGTCACGTCTCTAAGAACTACCTTATAGCGGACAATACTTTGTACTGCCGTGGGGTAGATTCCATTTTATGACGTTGTTTAACTCATGAGGAGGATGAGGTTGTGCTGAATGATTGCCACAGAGGGGCGTGTGGTGGTCATTTATCTGGGCTTTCTACAACTCAAAAGATTTTGAGAGGGGGTTATTTCTGGTCGTCGATCTTTAAAGATTGTGTTTATGTGGTCAAGAGGTGCCACCCTTGCCAGGTGTTCACACAGAATATGCGCTCGAAACCTACCCCTTTACATCCCATTATCACTGCCGATCCCTTCACCAAGTGGGGGCTCGATTTTATGGATTGCAACCCAGCTTCGGCTGGGGGGCACCATCATATTATAGTGGCTGTGGATTATTTCATGAAATGGGATGAGGCAATGCCTACAGTAAAATTTGACGGTGAGACAACCACTCACTTCGTATTCAACCAAATCATTACTCGGTTCGAGATTTTGAAAGAGCTTGTCACTGACCATGGCTCGCACTTTCAGAACTATATGATGGAAGAGTTGGCATCCAAGTTAGGGTATAAGTAAGAGCACTCCACTTCTTATTACCCCCAAGTGAATGGACAGGTTGAAGCAGTGGATAAATCACTCAAGTCCATTCTCCAACGAACCACCGCACAGAGCAAGATGAATTGGCATATTATGTTATACCTTGCTTTTTGGGCATATCGAACCACGGTTAAGACTGCCGCTAGTTTTTCTCCATATCAGCTTATGCATGGAGTGGAGTCGATATTGCCGGTTGAATGCAAGATCCCTTCGTTGAAGCTAGTTGTGGAACTCTTACCAGACACTTCGCCTTTGGAGAAGCGTTTGATCCACCTTGAGCAACTGGATGAGCAGTGTCGAGATGCCTTGGTGGCTCTAGAGGTTAATAAACATCGCGTTAAGGTCCAGTACAATAATTCTGTTCATCCAAGAGTGTTTAGTGAAGGAGACTTGGTCCTTTTGTGGGATCAATCGAAAGAACCCTTGGGGGCAGGGAAATTTAATCCTATGTGGCGTGGTCCTTACGTGGTCAAGCGTGTCTTAGAGAAGGGTGCCTATGAGTTAGTCGATTATGAAGGCACAGCTTTGGCAGAGCCCAGAAATGGGCTCTATCTCAAAAAATACTATGCATGATCTTTAGCCAAGGATACTTGTTGTATATTATTGTACAGCTTTGCATAGTTAGGTCTTTTCTTATCGTGATCGGGTTTGTAATTAGTTTCCATTTCTTTTGGCAGATGTCATTGGAATCTTCCACTTACATAGGATTCGTGGATGGTGCAAGCCGTCACACTCAATACTCAGCCTCTGCTGCTTGGGTGATTTATACTCCTATGGGTCAGGTACTATCTTCAGAGGTGTATGTCTACGGCCATCTTCCAATAATGTTGTTGAATATAGCGCTATTATTGAGCTTCTACGGGATTCCATTTCGCATGGCATTCTATCTCTTGAGGTACGTCTTGATTCGGAGTTAGTAGTGTCACAGCTCAATGGTTTGTACCATGTTAGAGATCCGACGTTATTGAGAAGGTTCTTACGTGTGAGATTGTTAGAACGACAGTTTGACAGTATAACATATATACACATTCCAAGAAATGATAATCAAGTTGCTGACTCATATGCTAACTACGTGTTAGATTGGCATTTGTCTCATTCATAATAAATTAATCACAAACTTTTTTACACATGTAAATAAATAAATCGATCACCATAAAACTTTTTTATATATATCAAAAATGTGGTAATACATAGTGTCATATACAAAAGTGGGGCTTTTAAAGCCACCATCATATAATACATGGTCGTACAAAACATATACACTCCTAAGTGTCTAATCCTGTGGAGGAGGAGGGTTGTGATCATGGTACATCACTACGGCTCTAGCTAGCTGCCAGAATAAACGCACCCATGCATGTGGCATGCCCACCACCTATCGCTGCATGGCCTCAGGAAAGTCCTTGACTTACACCATGGGAACTCTATGAGTCAGTCTCACAAAGTTGGTATGAATGCTTTGGAGCGTCCGCTCCACATCCACACTTGTGATGTCATCCCCTCTTCCCCTCCGTATATGAAGTGGGAAGCCCTCTGGTCGCCATGGTCCCACATCTACACATGAATGGTAGATGTCACTATGTGTTGTCACTCAAAAAAATGTCTTTTTGATTCCACATAATCAAGAAAATACAAAAAAATTAAATAGCTCAAAAAATTTAAAAAGAGTGAGAGTTGAGATTCGGTACCTATCTCTCCATATGCCAATCCTGGTGGCAATGGCATGCCTAGATCCCCCCGAAAATCTATCCCTCCATAGGGGTAGTCATCTATGGCAACAATCTGTTGTCGCCACCATGGAAAGAAGTCAGCTGGGTATGGGTTGGCCACCCTACCACCCCCCAGTCTGTGCATAGCATCTGCCCAACACCATTGGGCCAGATCTCGAACCCCGTGGAGAGGAACGTCCACTCTAGGGCTCAATCCTGGAACACGCTCGAAGAAAAACATGCTCAAAATGCTGCTGAACCCGAAGTTCCGTATCCTTCCTGCCTTACACTCACTGAGATGGTGTTTCATGTTGCTTAGTAGTGTATTGCTCCAGTCGTATATGGTCTCTCTCATACACTCCACCGCATAGAACATCAATGGCCGTGAGGCCTGATGGAGTGATGCTAAGCCTGCTATCCTGCCCAGCATCAATAGTATGGCCTTTAGGCCCAGCACCTGTATAGAATTGGTGGGGACTTGTCTCCCCACTTTCTCAGTATCTGGGTAGTAGTACACAACTACGTACTCATCGATAGTTAGGCCACCACCTGGCCCACCTCGGGAACGAAGGTCCACCACCTTCCCTTGTCTAGATAGACCTGTGATAAAGTATATGTCTTCCACCTCTATGGTGAGAGACATCCAATCAATACGGAAGGACTCTGAGTATGGATCCCAATAGTCTACCAGCATCTCTAGCAGTCTTGGTTTGGCCCTCAAACAACTAAGACACCAAAACTTGTAGATTCCACATGCACGAAGAGCCTGTTGAGCCATTACGTCGGCCCTTACTGCTTCCTCTACTTCACTATGCTCGCGCTCTCTCCACTCTAGCACCATCGTGCAAGAGAAATTGCCAAATTGTCCATTAGATTCTTATAAATTCATATGCATGGCCGCATGCGCGACTGTTTTGCAAACAGCCGCGTATGTACGCGGTTTCTAGCCCCTTTTCCGCATATAAATAGCCCTATACGCGGAAAAAGCTTCGATATCCACATGGGCCACAGCGCTCATGTAGATATGGCCTTAAAAACCTCATTTAACTATAAAATCCAACAAAAATTATATCAAAATGCAAGAGGAGAGCATGAGTAACTACCTGGAAGAAACAATTGTGAATTTCGCTGGCTGGATCTCTTGGAATTTGCAGTTGAAAATCAGAGCTCCAATGGGTAAAAGTTTCAAATGATTTATATTTTTTTACTATTTATAGAAAAAATTTCAAATATTTGAAATTTTTTACCCCCTTTCCTATAGTTTTGACAGTTCCTAACCATTTTGGACCGTTTCTGACTTAATTTGTGATGTAGAAGACCATTTTCAGTGCCATTTCAGCCATTGGATTGACCCGTTCGTACTGATCTAAGGTATAATGTCTACACTAGCATATAGGTTAGGTTCACCACCATTTTCATTTTGCATGACCTTATGACTATGTCATCATATCCTTAGGTACGAACCCACTCTATTATGTCACAGAACCTTCTTGCTGCTTTAGAAGTGGCATGATATGAGTGGTAGAGCTTCACCTTACATGAGTACCCTAGTTAGTGCCTTATTTGCATTTGGTTCCCATGCCGACATTTTCTCCTTTAGGGTGTGGGAGTCCGTTGTATAGTACTGCCATGACATTTCACAAGAGCCTCATACTCCTCTTGATCTTATACTGGTCTATTTCCCTCCAGACGCCCCTATGTCAAGTTGTGAATGCATTATTATGAGCTTTTCCTGCCTCATTGAGCTTTATGCTGGCTCCCCTGACATTGAGTTTCAGCCATATAGCCCGAGCTTGTCTCATGTATAGCCATGCAAAGCCATTTTTTTTATCCTTTGCAGCTTGATTTTCCTTTTTACCAGGAGGGGATTTTCCCCCAAGTGTCAATATCCTACACATGTATCCTTGCATTGAGCATAGGTATGTTCCACTGCTTGGAACTAGTTTGTTTTCCCTTACTACACTCGTCTCCTCCTAGTTTGTAACTATAAAGATAATTTATTCTTTTTTCAAGCTTTTCAAATAAATGAAAAAGTCCAAAAAAATAAAAAAAATAAAAAGCCAGACAAGGAAAGATGTTATCTTTGGCAGCTGTCGAGTCGTGTCGCCTTCAAACAGAGCACTGTATATCACATCCATTGGTTCGGTTATAGTTTGACTTTAGGAGCTGTACTCGTTTATCTGAGTTTATCTCCACCCGACTGGTTAAGCTTCTAGTCCCTATGGAACCTCTATTGATGCCTCCTGCATCACAGAAATGTCCTAGTTTGTATATCAAGTCTATGCTGCCTTCATTCAGTCACCATAGGCCGTTATTCTCTTGTTCGAAGGAAGTTGAAACCTGTGTCAGCCATTCCTCAGCTATCTTGACTTTGCATGTCAGCCATTCCCGGTACAGTCACTGGTTCGCGTACCTTATGATCGAGTCCTTCCACATTATACAGCTTTGCTGAGTACCTCATGTTGGATGATGGGGGATGCCTTAATGCCCTCCTTCCAGCAGATTTCATCCCATTGACTTCAGATCATTTATTCTGGGATTGGAGTCTAGAGTCCTTTTGAGTGCCTTGATACTTGTAGTCATCAGTGGCAGGTTCTCTCGCCATCGACAGTTTCTTGGGAATACATCAATGTCCCATGATCGATGGATCCTCTCAAGTCTTCGACCTCAACACATTTATTCACACTTGTTAGTTTGCACTCTAGTACCTTGATTCCCATTTTCATTAGTCATTGGGTGATCTCGCATCTGTTAACGGTATACATCAATGACCGGTAATCAGACGATGGACTACTATGTTCGACCTCAACACCTCTATTTTCATAGTAGGACATGTACTCGTAGCGGTGTGTGTAGAAGACTTTCCAAATTGGTGGCATCTCTTATATGCTACCTCCTTGATCGTGCTAGTGTTCATGAGATTTTAGCTCTCATGACTTGATACCAGTGTATGTCAGACATTTCCAGCCACTATGGAGATTTTGATCTATTTTATATCTTCAGCCATTTTGGAGATCATGGTCCTTTTGTATATCTTCATAATGGAGATTCTGATCTATGTATATTGTACGTGGAGATGACCACATATGTGATATCATGTATTATGCCTATTCATGGCCATTGTACTCTTATGTATCCGAGACTGCTATATGTACTTGCAGTTATATGCAGAGCTGTATTATGGTGCTATGCTGATTAGGTGTTTGGTCTTCCATTTGGGATCCTTCATCACTCCACTTCTGGGATGGACTTATAATGTATTTCGGCCATCGTATGACCCCTCTGACCTCACACATTAGGGGGCATCTGTTATAGAGGATTTCACCACTCTAGGTGAATCACACTTTGTATGGCCTTCCCCTGTCCCGCTGCAGACTCTTTAGACCCCATGGACCATATTTTATCCTTTGATGTTTCCTTGATCATCCCTAAAACCATATGAAAAATGATATATGCGGATTTTAACCCGATAACTGCGTACATACGCGGGTTTGACCCTGATAACCGTGTACATCTGGATGTGTGCATAATCCAAATCCTTTTGGAGTTTTCCTTGACATGGATCTAAATCATTCGACTCCTGGCCTTCCATATGCCTTGAGATCACTCAGATTCGACCTTTCATTATCCCTTTGAAAGCTATATAAGGAACCCCTTGGTACATTGAAGGAATATAGAGAGAATTGAGAGCAAAGAAACTATAGTCCATTGTTGCCAAAACTTATACTTGATTCTGCATCCCTTTGTCCCTTGGAGCACTTTTGTGTTCTTCCCAAGCTTTCCTTTTACTAGTGAACTTGCTATCGAGAGATGGAGGATTGAGGTGGTGGAGGCCCAAGTGGGGGATTCAGTTTCTCCAGTTTGCAGACGTGTCGTCAGAGGTTGTATCTATCTTGTAATCTCCGATTCATATTAATAGAAATATATTTTCCTGTCCAATGATGTGTATTTGATTGAATATTTTATCCATGGGAATATGTCAAATGCTTTTACATTATTGATTATATATGCTAGAATAGTTATAACACCATGATATATAGTATGCTTGTATTGTTTACTTGTTGTTGAGGAAGTATTATATCAATTCAAGTTGAAGATTGGCAAGCTCAGCGGAGATCTACTTCAACCGTCTGGAATAAGGTACGAGGTCTGATCCTTTAGTGTTAGACATTTTATTTCTATTGCATATTGGGAAAGATTGATTTCTGGAGTCAAAGTTGTCTGTTTTGGTACCCCAAGCCATAGGAATTTCTCTCTGTAACACCGGGTATGTAGCCTTACTATGTGATTTCATTGATAAAGAACCTTCCAGTTATGAAGAAGCAGCAGAATAGAAAGAATGGAAGGATGCTATGATCAAAGAATATCAATCGATCATGAAGAATGATGTTTGGGATGTTGTCCCAAGACTAGAAGGGAAGTCAGTTGTAACTTCCAAATGGATCTACAAGATCAAGCATGCTGCAGACGGTAGCATTGAAAAGTATAAGGCAAGATTTGTAGCTCAGGGTTTCTCTCAGAAAGAAGGAATAGACTATGAAGAAACCTTTGCACCTGTAGCTAGATACACTTCCATCAGATCAGTACTTTCTCTGGCTGCAGTGATGAAATGGAAGATACACCAGATGGATGTCAAGACTGCCTTCTTGAATGGTGTAGTAGAAGAGGAAGTGTATGTAGAACAACCACTCAGTTTTGAGACACATGATAGAGAGTCTCATGTATGCATATTGAAGAAAGCCCTGTATGGTTTGAAACAGGCACCTAGGACCTGGTACGGTAGAATTGACAGCTTTCTATCCAGTTTGGGATTTACCAAGAGTAAAGCAGATTCCAACCTTTACCACAAGGTTGAATATGGCAACCCAGTGATGCTTCTACTATATGTAGATGATCTATTTGTGATAGGTACATATGGGTTGATTGCTAATACGAAAAGAAAGCTTGCTGCTGAGTTTGAAATGAAGGACTTGGGGATGATGCATTACTTTTTAGGTATGGAGGTGTGGCAGAGTACAGATGGAATCTTCCTTGGACAAGGAAAGTATGCACTAGAGATCCTGAAGAGGTTTGGGATGATGTACTGCAAGGCTATGGCCACACCTATGGCATCAAACTTGAAGCTATTGAGTGATGCTTCATCAGAGTCGGTTGATGCTACAATGTATCATTAGATGATTGGGTCATTGATGTACCTGACGAACACGAGACCAAACATTTGTTTTGCTATGAACACCTTAAGCCAGTTCTTGACAGATCCAAGGACTGTTTACTTGACTGCTACAAAGCATATTCTGAGGTACCTGAAGGGTACAGTTGATTATGAACTCAAGTACGATGCGAATCAAAAGATTAACCTAGAGGGTTATGTTGATTCAGATTGGGCAGGCAGTGCCATCGACAGAAAGAGTACTTCAGGGTGTTGCTTTAGTATGGGATCATGTGTGATCTCTTGGTTTAGCAGGAAGCAATCCTGTGTGGCACTGAGTACAACTGAAGTAGAGTATGTTGCAGCTTGTTCAGCTAGTTGTGAGGCAGTATGGCTACGGAAGCTACTGTCTGATATATTTGATCTGCAGTTGGATGCTACTTGTATACATTGTGACAACTAGAGTTGTGTGAAGTTGTCAGAGAATCCAGTGTTCCATGACAAGTCGAAGCATATCGAGATCAAGTACCACTATATCAAGGATATGGTGCGAAGAGGAGCAGTGAAGCTCCAGTATGTTGCGACGGAGGAAAAAATAGCCGATGTATTGACGAAGCCATTGGCTAGGATGAAGTTCAAGTACTTCAAGGAGAAGCTTGGTGTTCTCCAGATCGAGGTTTCCTCCAAGAGAAAGTGATAAGACCCATATCCATTCTAACATGGTGAGAGGATTGGTTCCTTCCATGGTCAGATGTAAGGGATGAGCCATTCTGTCATGGTGAGAGGATTGGTTCCTTCCATGTTAGATATGAGTGCTAAGATCCATAGCCATTCTAATGAGTAGGTCAGATATAAGGGCTGAGCCATTCTGTCATGGTGATATGGTTGCTCCCTTCCATGACAGATATGAGTGCTGGCCATTCTATCGAGTAGGACAGATGTAAGGGAAATTGCCATTCTAGGAATGGAGGCACCTGGTTAGTTACCAGGAACAGTCAGTCTAGGATTGAGTAGCCATTCTAATGTGATAGAGGGATGTGTTCCCACTTGATCAGATGTAAGGGCTGAACCATTTTTTCATGGCTAAAGGATTAAGTTCCTTCCATGTCAGATGTGAGTGTTGGCCATTCTGACAAGTAGGTTGGATGTAAGGGTAACTACCATTCTCTAGGAGAATGGTGGCACCTCGTCAATTACCAGGTAGCTTAGTCGAGGAGGACTGGGGGCCATTTTGATATGATTGTAGGATTGGTTCCTACAAGATCATATGTAAGTGTAGAGCCCTTCCATCATTGTGAGCAGGATGTGTTCCCACTTGGATGGATGTAAGTGCAGAGCCCTTCCATCATTGTGAGCAGGATGTGTTCCCTCCTGGATGGATGTAAGTGCAAAGCCCTTTCATCATTGTGAGCAGGATGTGTTCCCTCCTGGATGGATGTAAGTGTAGAGCCCTTTCATCATTGTGAGCAGGATGTGTTCCCACCTGGATGAATGTAAGTGCATAAATCTTTCATCATTGCGAGCAGGATGTGTTCCCGCCTGGATGAGATTCTTTCATCATTGTGAGCAGGATGTGTTCTAGCCTGGATGAAAGTGGGAAAATCTTCCATCATTGTGAGTAGGATGTGTTCCAGCCTGGATGGAAGTACATAAATCTTCTATCATTGCGAGTAGGATGTGTTCCATCCTGGATGGACGTGAGTACTATGCCTTTCTGATGAGTAGGTCAGATGTAAGTGCTGAAGCCCTTTCACAGATGTTAGTGATGTGATGTCCTATCATGCTAGTGAATGTGAGTGCTAGGCCTTTCTGATGTGATTGTAGTTTACTACATGATCAGATGTGAGTGCTGGGTGTGCCTTTCTGACGAGTAGGTCAGATGTAAGTGCTGGGAGAATACCTACATAATGGCTAGGCCTACAACCAGGATGAAAAAGGGTTGGCTTTGTAGAACTTCCTGCGATGAGAAGAATCATGAAATAGCACTAGGGATGATCCAGATCGAGTGATGATCGAGATTTAGTGATGATAGCCAGTGATGATCTAGATTGAGTGATGATGATCCCGTAGAGATGATCCAAATCGAGTGATGATCCAGATCCAGTCCAGTGATGTTGATCCGGATCGAGAGATGATCCAGATCCAGTGATGATGTCCCATGATGATCTATATCGAGAGATGGTCCAGATTCGAAGGATGACAATGATTTAAAGATGAAGATGACTTGAAGACTCAGAAGACTCGAGATGCAGATGACGAGATGATCTAGTTGATACAGAGAAGAAGACCAGTGCTGAAAATTGTGTCGAAAGAATACCTTCCTAGTTAATAGGGAGTGTTGATGTATTTTTAACTTCGGAATGTATTCATCTATGTATATTATGTATTGTAACACGATGTTTATTCTGGGATGTATCTGTTAGAAAACAGGACCGCAGAGCAATAACATATATACAGTTAAATTTATAAACAAGATGCAAAACAAATTAAAATAGTACAGAGAGACACAGATATAACTTGGTTCACCCAAACGATGGGCTACGTCCACAAAGAAATTTGCCAGTCCTTTTATTGCAGTTCAGAAAGATGAAGGGATACACCCTGCAGCAAAACCACTGCACTTCCTCTTCACGCTCTCACAGTCTCTCTTCTAGTACAATACAATGCCCACATCCAGTAAAATTATAATGGAGCCTCCTCAAGCCTTATAAAGGCTTAATCACATGCAATACCATGGGACAATACCATGGGCTACAACAAACCATGTGCCCAAACCATGTGCTAGACCTAACCACCTTTGACTCAATCTCGAGTCAAGGTTAACACATGCAATACCATGGTACAATACCATGGGATACAACAAACCATGTGCTAGACCTAACCACCTTTAAATTGATCTCAAGTCAAGGTTAACTCTAACAATCCCCCCTTAAACTTGACTTGGAGTAATCACCAACTCCCCTCAAGTATTTACCAAGGAATCTTACATACACCCCCCCTATCACCTAGGTCTATCTCCCAACTTTACCGGTGAGTTACCAGGGGTATTCATGCCTTACCAGGTCTTACAACCATATGCCCATTTACATGCAAACTGCTCCATTACATTTTTTTCTTATGCCTTCATGGTGACTAATAAAAACAACTCTACCGCTACTGCACTTGCTGGACCTTGGACTTGGAAAATTTCTTCTTTTCACCTTCATGTTTTAAAACCAACAGAAACCGAGCAGGAACTCAGTTTTATCTCTGGTTACTCCCTTTGTCAACATGTCTATAGGATTCTGGCTAGTGTGAATCTTTTCCAATTTTAACAGTTCTTCATCTAGAACAGATCTTATGAAGTGGTATTTGAGTTCTATATGTTTAGTCCTTGAATGAAAGATTGAGTTCTTTGCAAGATGAATGGCACTCTGGATGTCACTGTACAACCTACTATTCTCCTATTTCTTACCCAACTCTTCCATGAAACTCTGCAACCAAATCATCTCCTTACTAGCCTCTGTAGCAACAACATACTCTGCTTCCGTTGTTGAAAGTGCAACAACCTATTGCAGTTTTGAAATCCAACTTACTGCTGTTCCACCTACAGTGAACACATACCCTGTGGTGCTCCTCTTGCTGTATTTATCACCAGCCATATCTGCATCAACATATCCCTGCAGAACAGTGTCTAAACCTCCAAAACATAATGCATGAGAAGTGGTACCTCTCAAATACCTGAGAATCCACTATACTGCTTTCCAATGCTCTTTACCTAGATTATTCATATAACTGCTCACAACTCCCACTGCATGTGCAATATCTGGTCTTGTGCACACCATGGCATACATTAAGCTCCCAACTGCTGATGAATAGGGAATCTTGGACATGTAATCTATCTCTTCCTGTGTCTCTGGACACATATTCTTGCTTAGTTTGAAATGGCTTGCCAAAGGTGTGCTGACTGGTTTTGCATTCTGCATTCTAAACCTACG
>LPNX010317417.1:0-14943 GCA_001517045.1 Pseudotsuga menziesii | reverse complement strand
AATCCACCCTCGAATCTCTAGCAACCAGAGCTTGGTCTTTGGAAGGTTTGATGGTGCCCATCATCACCAGCTTGTCTTGTTCTTGTGTGAGAGATTCCATGAAATATGCAAGGCTTGGCATCTTCCAGGTTCGAGCTGTGAGTTTTGTGGCATAGAAGGTCGAAACAAAGACTAAGTAGTTAGGTCCTAGCTTCGAGAGGATGGCCAATACGAGCTACTCATCTTTCTTTTCGATACCACACTGCTTCAGTTGCAAAACTAGTGCTTTGAACTTGGAGAAATATAGCTGCAGGGATTCAAAGCTGTTGGGACTCAGAGAAATCAGCTCATTTTCGATCTGATGTCCCCTCATCTCATCTGTCTTTCCAAAAAGCTCAGACAGCTTCTCCCATACTTGATCCAATGAAGTTAATCCATCGAGATGGAAAAGGAGGTCTTGGGAAATACTGAGACATAGGAGGCCATAAGCCTCATCTCTCCGATTGTGCCATTTGATCTTCTCTGCAGCTGCATTGGGCTCTACTTCTGTTTCCATAGTCACCCTGTAGAGGCCTTGTGCTCTCAACAAGATCTCCATCTCTGCTTTCCATTCAAAATAGTTGAAGGGAGTCAAGATGGTTTTCTGTGAATCCATAGCTTTAGAAAATATGTCCCGGCTGTCAGTAGAAGGCTCCCAGTCTTGATGTCGAACCTGCAAAACAATTTTTGAAGGAGAGTAATAACCTACAATGGCTCTGATACCATGTAGAAATTCTGACCAGCAATAGATTAATTTCACTCACAACAAATTACAATTGATCATGCAAAATTGTCAACAATGGAGACTGAAAATGGAGCTGTAACAAAAAATTATATTAACTCAGTGTACAATAGCCAACCCTGTAATATCATAGGTTGCTGAATATATAGAATACATCAATAGGTCAAATGCATAAGGAGGCATCCAAAGCTAGCATAAAGCAGGCTTACCCAAAATAGGCAAATCCCACATAGGTGTAAAAAGCTGATCCCAAATCTGTCATGAGGCTCATGAATTGGAAAGGGCGCATGGGCAAGCTAATGAGTGGTGGAATGGCAGCTCATACATGCTTTTGCATGGAGGAAAGAGTGGAGGAGGAAGAGGCAACAAAGCTGATTCACCTCACCTAGTCTTGCTTTCCTATGTGCCTTAAAACACTGAAAAAGCAGGGAATAAAGCAGAAAAAGCAGAAGGGCACCTAGGAGGCCAGGAATAAAGAATATTTTATTCCTAAGGCTTTCCCAAGCGCTACATGAGTTAAAGATGGCAAGTTTGACCTCTATGGATAGGCAATTAGCAACTTGCACATGGTGGGACTCATGGACTAGGCAAATAAGACAAAAATAAATGAATTAATGTCTAAGTGGGTAAATACTATGGGTTGATTATTCTAACACAAAATTCCAAACTTACCTGCTTCAGATCTGGAAGCAGTTTCCTTGAGTGGAGAATATGCATCCCCTTCTCACTCATGTGGCCAAGCCTATGATGCCACAACACTGCACCTGTTTCTATGGAAGCTACAGAAATAGAATAATCAGTGTTATGAGGACATAAATATAACATACCTATCCTATCTCCTTTTGCAATTACCATTGATCCTTTAGTAACCTTCCACCACCTTTCTCCAAACATAGACAAACAGCCGCCATCTCTTAACTTCCCTGTTGAGATTAGATTTCTTTTCATAGCAGGAATGTGCCTTACATCCTTTAGCAACCAGTCATTTCCATTATTTGGTTTGATCCGTACCTTACCCTTTCCAACAATTTTACATGGTTCATCATCCCCCAATAACACATGCCCAAAATCACCTTGAACATAATCATAAAATAATTTCCTATGGGGTGTAGCATGACATGAAGCCCCTGAATCTACTACCCAATAATCACTAGTATTATCTAATGCAAGAATCAAAGCATCTTGTAACACATCACCTGCTACATTAGCTTCCTGGGTAGTCTCTTGCTGCCTCTCACCTTTCTTCTTTGGTGCTCTGTAGTCTTTCTTTAGATGTCCTTTCTTACCGTAGTTCCAGCATTCTATTTTTCTGAATTTAGACTTGGATCTTCCCTTTTTAGACTTGCCGCGATTTCCTGAGCTCCTTCCTCTCTCGTTTTGTCTCCCTCTGCTCTCCATGGTCAACGCATTACTTGATATCTCACCTGTGCTTTTCCTTCGCATTTCCTCACTAAGAATAACACTAACAACATAATGAAACTTAAGAGTGTTTGAACAAGGGACAAAGTTACTTATAGCCATGACCAAGCTATTCCAGCTTTCTGGCAATGAGCACAAGATTAGAAGAGCCCTAACCTCATCATCAAAGTTCACTTTTACAGAACTTAACTGACTGGTAAGTGTATTAAACTCATTTAAATGGTCAGCAACAGATCCACTTTCTGACATCTTCATATTAAATAAACGCTTCATTAAAAATACCTTGTTAGAAGACGAGGGTTTTTCATAGAGCTTACTCAATGCGCTCATCACACCCTCTGTTGTTATTTCTTTCGAAATATTGAAGGCCACCGATGAAGCCAGGCACAGCTGTATTGTTCCTAGTGCCTTTCTGTCAAGAACCTCCCATTCTTCATCCTTCATAGCCGCTGGTTGTTTTGTTTTTCCGCCCAACAACAGGTACAGATATTTCTGGTATAGATAGTCCTCGATTTGCATCTTTCATAACTGATAGTTTTGGCCATTAAATTTATCGACCCTAAACTTTCCTTCTTCCGCCATTGCTCCCACTCGAACAAGGAACCCTTCTTTCCTATGAGTTTACAAACCAAATAGACCTTTTGGCTCTGATACCAATTGTTAGGTTAAAAGCGAGCATCATTAAATAACAATATGCGAGAAAATAAACAATGCAAGCAACATTCAAGATAGACACACAATATACCCTGGAAACCCTATGCGGGGAAAACTAGCACCAATGAATATCTTCATTACATGGCCAAAACCGGCCATCCGAGCCAAGCGAGCTAGTCACCGCTCCCCTCCAAACCACTTTACAATGGAGCCTCCTCAAGCCTTATAAAGGCTTAATCACATGCAATACCATGGGACAATACCATGGGCTACAACAAACCATGTGCCCAAACCATGTGCTAGACCTAACCACCTTTGAATCAATCCCGAGTCAAGGTTAACACATGCAATACCATGGGCAACAACAAACCATGTGCCCAAACCATGTGCTAGACCTAACCACCTTTGACTCGATCTCAAGTCAAGGTTAACCCTAACAATATCTATTATGTATTTGAGTCATGTTGTCATGCCCTGATGTTTCGATCGAAAGGATCAATAATGTAAACAAGTCATGTCAAGTTATAGTGGGTAACTCTCTGATTGTGTAAGAGTTAAAGTCCCCACAGTTTCGGGGCACTAGGGTTATTAGACACTCCTAGAGATGTCGGCTCTAGTAAGTAATTGTTAAGTGAGGCCGACATGTTGGAGTGCACTTCAAGTGAACGAAAGAATATAAATAGAGAGTGAGCCTCTCTATTTATCACACACATCACTCACACACTCAAGTGTAGCGCATCTTTGAGGAAGGAGAAGACACTGGGGCTAGAAAAGAAGAAGATTACTACTGTTGGGAGATCACTTACTGTTTTGGGGCTTTTACTGTTTTGGTGCTGATTCTATCTCTGAGGAAGTTGCGGTCTTTTCTCCATTTATGGTTTCCCCAATCAAAAACACCGTGTTCATTGTCTCTTGTGTTTGATTGATGTACTTGTTATTCTCTCAGTAAAGATCCTAAAATAGTGCTATCTTAATGTTGAAAAACTAACACATCTATTACTAAGATAAAAATTAAATAGTATAATACCTATAAATGTCAAATTAGGAACTAGCTAAAAGTTCCTAAGTTAAATATCAAAAATACTAAAATTAAATGAAAAGGGTTAAATCAAGAAATGAAGCAATTCTTGATTTAACTACCCCCTTGACTAGAAAGTCTATCTATAAAGTCACCAAGACCTGATCTATATTTTGGGAGTAATTTTTCTGCTTGTTTTATTTCTCAAGTGAATTATTGGAGAACAATTTTCTGAAAGGAAAATGGAGAACTGATCCAGACCTGCTATACCAGTTAGGGAAACCCTACCTTAGGATCTTTAAGCTACTTGCATGTTTGAACCAGCTCGGGGGGATTCAAATTGAAACCAAGAATGGTTCTGGGGTCATGGTTGGGTGGAACATGGTAGTTCCCAAGTGATTTAGTCATCTAATACAGAGGTCAGATCTTCCTATGATTGCTAATGCTGGTTAATTGAGTGTGCATGTTTAGGCATTAAAAGAGTTTCAAATTTTCAGGTATGAAGTCCTAAACTGTCTATTTTCCTTTTCTAGAATAAGTGTTTGTCAGATTATGCAAAGGTTTATATTATATGTTCTAACCCTAGGTGCTTTTGTTTTCCTTGTCAAATCTTTTAGCGGTTTACCTTTTAGATTATAACCCTAGGCTGTAATTTATTTCCCGTGCTATATTTATCCAAGATTTATTCAGTTAGTTGACTTATGTAATTTTAACTCATGTATAAATATTTATTAAGGGTTTTGCACCTTAGTTTTAATTTTGTATTATCTTTACTACATTTAAATTGTGTTTCCTACAAACTAGGTTTTATTTCAGGTTTATTACATCATTGTCCTTTGACCTATATACTCTACTGACATATTTCATTTGTCAGCAGAGGCATGTTATAATGAAATAGACTAGTTCAGAAATAAGTTTTATATTTAGAATAAAATCATAACATAGTTAACTAATCTATTAATTTAAAAATCTTAACTAATAACTGCTATATAGATATTAACATATAAGAAATAGGAACTTAAATTCCAAAAGAAATCAATAATTTAAATACACCTAACAGTTAACCATAAAACATCAAATCTAAGATAAGATCCAACAAAGATGTTTCCAGGTCAGTATAAGTAAACAATGTCATAAACCAATTAACAGACCAAATAAATGAGACCCGAAATGGTCCACGATATATAAATATCTATACTAATTACTTTTACAAATTATAAACAAATAATATTATTATCTAACATTAAGAATCTATTGCATAAAATATAACCCATACCATCTAAGAATATCATAATCTACATAATAAGAATCGCACTCCATAAATTTCAAATCCCAACATAAATAAAAACCACATTAATTATTTCATACACAGAAATCATTTAATAACCAAGCATTTGCATCGAGGTCACATGAATGAATCCTGTAGACAACCATTTGTGAATTTGCATACATAAAATGCAATGCCCTTTACATTAAAAACCACCATAACATTAATACGCAGTAATCAATTTATAGAAACCATATAACAAAGAACCAACGCACCATTACCATATTAAATTAAAAATTATGTAAGTGCAACGAGGTTGCAAGATCAAATCCTGTGGACACTTAGAATGCCTAAATCGCAACCTTTGCAAATAATAAACCCTCAATACCGTAAATGACCCAGGTTTAACTCCTGTAGCATCCTAAATCTTTTATAAAGCCATGGTGTATCAAATACACACAAGCTATAAACCCAATTTAAAATCATTACACAGTGGTCATAAGACCATTACAAATCCTTACGTTGTAAATCCATGGCCACGGCCCATAAATAAACTTCACAGTAAATTAAATAAACTATTTTATGCCCTGTCAACGAATCACTCATAGCAATGATTTGCCACACATGTTTTACACCAATGGCCTTCCTTAACATTTCATTTAAACATTAAAAACACCAACTGTAAGTCTGAATCTATTCATTATCGCAACCACATTGGTGGGTGCCGATGCCATTCATAGCGTGGCCCCAAAAGCAATGAATGTTGTGTTGGAGACATTTATCATCATACACACTCTTTTGGTCAAATTGGCCTAGTTAAACCACTATCCTAAGTTTAATTGACATCAGTGGAGCATTAATTGCCATCATCCCAATCACACCCACGCCTCCTACAGTCAAGGAGGCTAACTTAGCCTTTCCCTACAGTCAAGGAGGCTAACTGGAGCACTCCAGGGGTGATCTGTGTGACATTAATGCACCTAATTGCTAACTGGTGGTTACAATCAGTTCAACCAATTAGTTACAGTCAGTTAAGGTGCCTCCATTCATTAAATATATTATTTAATGATTATTTATTATTATTTAATGAACTGGAGTCAACAAGGCGCCTCCACCAACTTTTGATGGTCAGTTCAGCTTCAGTTAACCTCATCAGGGTTCATTGGAGTCATGCAGTACTAGCACTTGATGGTTGGTTTGCTATGACATGTGTGTGATCTCCTTCAGTTGAGATTCAGTCATTTATTGCACTCCGACTTCAGTTAGGGTTTGGTGAGTCAATTAGGATTTTGGTCAAGTGGTTAACTGAGTGAGATTGCATGGCAAAGAGTCAGTTAAGCTAGACTCACTCATTGAATTCGAATTGTCCCTTAGGTATTCAAATTCTTCATGGAGTTAATCCATTGCTCATGCATGGGAATTGTAACTCTTTATTGTTAATAAAATATATAGAGAGGAAACCTATTCAGGTTCCAATTATTTCCAATTCATGAGTATTTGTTAATTATTCTTTGGTGATTTTGATTCCTAGTTCCTAGATCATGTGCAAGAATTAATATGGTATCAGATCTTATGGTGGGACAAAGATCTATCTCTCAAGAACAAGCTTTTTGATAGATTTCTCCATGAAATTTGAGCAATAGCTCAAAAATCCAGCACTGCACCAGAAGCCAAGGCTTACCACTCAATATCCCAAGTAAAGAACTTGTTGATCAAGCTTGCTTGATTGACTATGTTGGGTGTGATGAAAGCCTAGAATGTGCAGGCTGTCCGACCTTACGGTGCCTTTTTTGTTTTGATGTGTAGGTCTTAACAGGTACAACTTCGAATGGGCTCATCAATACCTCTTCTCACCCCATTCACAAGCTATTCGGAATGGAAGTTGAAGATGATTGCATCTCTGAAGAGACGAGGTCTCTATGAGTTGTCTATTGGACTTGGAAGAGAGTCTTATGAGAATGAGAATGACTGGCTAAATGACGATGACAGAGATTTTGGAGCAATATGTCTGGCCCTTGATGATAGCTTGTACTACCTTATTGATTATGCTGAATACCCAAAGAATTTTTGGCCAATATTGGACAGAACCTTTGGCAAGCACAATGAGGATCATAATAGTACTTTGGAGATCACGCTAGCACCACAAGAGTTCTTTACTCAAAATTCTCGGCCTCTACTCTCTCTGATGAAGTTGTTCAAGATGAAGATGAAGCAGAATCTTCTACACATTCAATTCGAATTGAAGAAAGTCTCCATGAAGTGACTCCTTCTCCTGATGCTCCAGAAGTTCATGAGATCTCTGATATCTCATATTCTCATATTGTTGAAATGGAAGAAGACATTTGAATCTCTGATATTGAATAAAAACACTGCTACACTTCCATGCAAACATTCAACGGTGATTTTCCTTTGAATTCTGTGCAAAATTTACCAGTAATTGCTTTCGAAAGTGAAGAGAAATTTGATTTTTCTCCCTCTAATGTTGCTTCTGGTGTGCAAATATGTAATAACTTGGATATTTTGGAAGAAATATCAGATTATAAGAGTGACACATTCGCTCCCCATGATCTAGATCTTCCAGCAAAATCTTGCAGGATTGCATGCACAAAAATTCAGAATTTTGAAGAAGAAGAAAACTGTGCATCTACCGTCTTGGTTGACCATAATTTTAGATATGATATGAACCTTATTGGATCTGATATGATCTTATTTGGATCTGATCTGATATTTCTTGGTTCAAAATTTCAGGTTCATAAACCTTCAGTGCTGCTTGTAGCTGTTCTCATCAACGGTGTGAAGAAACAAGTACCGCAAGTCTCCTTCGAAACTGCTGCTGGGGATTTGATTTCATTTAATAGTTTTGGATCTAGTGTGAACTTATTTATATCTGATTTACATTCTGATCTGATATCATTTTGTTCATATTTTAAAATCCAAGAGCTTTCAGCCATGCTTGTAGTTGCTCTCACCAATTTCGGTGTGAAAAATCAAGTACCGCAGTTCTTCTTCAATTTTGCTGCTGGGGATTTGGTGTTAGTTTCCTCTTAAGAGGTTGCTGATATTTTATTTTGTGAATCATTAGATATTTCTAAAGCTATATATGATTATGGAGCTCAATCATTCGCTCTCCAGAGTCCCAGGGATTCTCTACCTTTGGTCACAAGCTCATCTCCTCATAGAACTAGTAAAGAGGAAGACATTCTACATCTGCATGGACACTTGCTCCTAAATATTGGGGCTGATTTTACCACTCATGGTTTGATATTCAAGGCTGCAACATATCAGTTTCTTGAGTGTTCCACACATGGTTCGAATCCTCAAGAACCTTTGCTCTCTCTTCAGATGATTTCAGTTGCTCTACATGGGTCTAGTTTTCACCATGCGGCTGTTTATATTTCTGATTCAATTGAGTGCATTGTTCTTATTACAAAGTGGAAGATTCCTCCAGACATATTCATTTAGTTTGGATTCAGAGGTTCACATGCACAGTCTCAGGATGCTACTGCATAGAAGAACCAATTCTTGATTTACTGCTTAGTTTGAGGGGGGGTATTTTTCCCATGAGGTTTTCCCTATTTCCTTGGTTATATTGAGCAGTTACTTTATTATACAGGGTGACCTATGGCCTTAGTTGCCAGGGCCCTAGCATTTTATGCATCTATGTTTTCTAACACTTCCTGAGTATATCTTAAGGGGGGGTGTTGGAGATATTTACCATCATACACACTCTTTTGGTCAAATTGGCCTAGTTAAACCACTATCCTAAGTTTAATTGACATCAATGGAGCATTAATTGCCATCATCCCAGTCACACCCATGCCTCCTACAGTCAACGAGGCTGACTTAGCCTTTCCCTACAGTCAACTTAGGCTAACTAGAGCACTCCAGGGGTGCTCTGTGTGACATTAATGCACCTAATTGCTAACTGGTGGTTACAATCAGTTCAACCAGTCAATTAAGGCGCATCCATTCATTAAATATATTATTTAATGATTATTTATTATTATTTAATGAACTGGAGTCAACAAGGCGCCTCCACCAACTTTAGATGGTCAGTTCAGCTTCAATTAACCTCATCAGGGTTCATTGGAGTCATGCAGTACTAGCACTTGATGGTTGGTTTGCTATGACATGTGTGTGATCTCCTTCAGTTGAAATTCAGTCATTTATTGCACTTAGACTTTAGTTAGGGTTTGGTGAGTCAATTAGGGTTTTGTTCAAGTGGTTAACTGAGTGAGGTTGCATGGCAAAGAGTCAGTTAAGCTAGACTCACTCATTGAATTTGAATTTTCCCTTAGGTATTCAAATTCTTCATGGAGTTAAGCCATTGCTTATGCATGGGAATTGTAACTCTTTATTGTTTATAAAATATACAGAGAGGAAACCTATTCGGGTTCCAATTATTTCCAATTCATGAGTATTTGTTAATTATTCTTTGATGATTTTGATTCCTAGTTCCTAGATCATGTGCAAGAATTAATATGTTAACTGTTTAAGTCATCCAAATAACTAATACAACCAACGTAGGTGAATTCCACATAGAACACATAAATAGTAACCATAAAATGAAATGCTGCAGTGTAGTAACCATCAACACAACACAAATGTTATACACAGTAATTTGAAACCATAATCAAGACACACAGTCGTTGCTCTGGCCATTGCACCATTGCAAGCAATGGTGCTTCCACTGTTCACATCATATAAATCAAAACCACCAATTTACAAATTACATGTAGAGCCTGTCAAAGGAACCAAGCTTCTCTTCATGACTAAAAACCATCTTTTAAATTACATTCCATTACATTTAAAATCACTCCCCAAAGCCATCGAAAACCCCACTGTCAAACCCCAAAACAAAATGCATCCATTGGAACCAGAACTCAAGCAAACCCCAACCAACGGTGAGATAAATCTCAGTCTCAACCATGAAATCCAAGAGAGGACTAGTGTAAACTTGTTAATAGGCTTACCGTAAAGGAATGGCCTTGCCATGGCTTGTTTGCAAAGCTACGAACCATGCCTCTCCTCGACATCCCTATAACTTGAAACTGCAACAAGACAATGATAATGAGAAGTATGAAATCATGGAGTAAGCTACCAACAAACAATGAATACTGTAGAAACCACAATGTTGCCAGACCTATCATCTAAACAAAAGTCACATTCACCATACTGCGCAGGAGCAAAGGGTAAGAAGTGAGCTACAAAATGACCAAGCCCATCATGATCCAAGCCCTAAGTTTGGGCTGCCACACACTCCAATGCACATTAATGGCACCATCATGTTGGCCATTATCAAAACCCAAACCCACTTCCCTATAGTTCTCATGTGTTGCATTATCGAATGCCTCCATGGTATGCAAAGTCTTAAACCCCTTGCGTATAGTTTAAAACTATGATATATTCACCACCCAAAGATTAATACAAGGCATAAGTGCTATATGTATCGCATAACCTTAGTCTCTAAGCCTTAGAACCAGTTCTCATCGAGCTCCTTAGGCTCCAAGCCTAGGTTCATGGCATATGAGATATGCCATGGTAAATTTGTTATTTATAAAAGCAAGAATTTGTCTTTAACGCAAGTTATAAACCTATTAAGTGAAAAAATATATGTTAGTACTTTAAATAAAATAAATATGTAATACAAATAGACTAGGGTATGAACAATTGATAATAATTACCCTAAGAAAATTAAATGACATTAAAAAAATACTAAGTTGTGTCATGCAATGATAGGTGTAGTATTGACCTTGTTAATACTACAAGTCTATAAAGAACAGTAATAAACAACCAATAGGTGTCACTAGAAGCAAGTATGAACACTAGTGACCAAACATTCAGCTTTTCGTAACAAGTTTATCATCACTAGGTGCACCTGTAGGTAAACAGATTAAGAGTGCCTTACTTCAAAAGAACTAAGTAATCCCGCTAGACAAGTAGAGACTTTTACCTCTCATACAGCTACATGGGAGAACTAGTCCCGCCACTCCACCCACTTTGGTTCCAGAAACAAAGTTAAGTTAGAATCAGGTATACAACATAAGCACATGTAAAATAATAATGAGGTACATAACCAAAGCATCTAACATACACAACAAAGCGTAACCATAAGAATCACATAGTAATCAACATTACGACATCATAAGCAGAAATAGTAAACAAGAGTAATAATCATAACTGATGTAAGGGACTAAGACGTAAAAATAGCTTACGGCAATTCAGCAGTACGATAAAGTACGACACATTCTGCAAATTTAAATAATGTCCAAAATAGGTTGTGTCTAACTAGCCTAATAAAAAAATTATTTTCAATTTTCAGGGACATTACAAATTCTAAAATAATTTTTATCTACATACAATTTTGAAATATAATATTTAGTTTATTTTTTTATGCTTATGTTTTTTAAATATTTTTATTTGTTAATGGTTTTTATATCAATTTAATTATAATTTTCATAATTTTTTTGATATTTTTATGTTTTTATAAATACTAGGATTAATTTAATTATTAATTATTTTTACAAGTTTTAGGATTAATTTAATTATTATTTTTTTACAACTCTTAAGATTAATTTAATTGTTTGAGTTAATTGCAAAATAAAGAAATAAAAACCTTTCTCTTTTCATAAAACTTTTATCAAGAAAAAATAACACTCTATGAACAATAAAATATCATGTATATTTTTATTATTTTTAGTTGGAAAATAATTTTCTAATTTTTTAAGTATAAAATTCCATAAAACATTTTAGGAATATTTGAATAACAATAGAAATGGACTCTATATGTTATTTGAAACATGATTTGATTTTGATTTTGTTAATGTGAAGTTGAATTTGATTATAATAATGATGGTTACAGAAACTTTCGTTTATTGTATCTTAAATAATAATTATTTAGTTTGTTTGAAAATTGTATTGATATGTTCAAAAAGCGGTAAGAGGTGTTTGGAGATCTCCATAATTTTGATGAGTTAGAAGGCTAGGAAGTTCTCTATTGAAAGAAAGATTATGAAACTCATATCTAATGTGGGTCTTTGTAGGGAACTCTAAGAAAAAATGTTTTCCATCCTCAACACTTAGTCTAACATAGATATCATATTGGAATTCTTAAGTAGGATGTGACTATGTACTAGAAGCACAACTCACTAATGATAAACCACACTTGGGATATGGTTCCCCTTCCTCTAGGAAAGAAACATGTTTAATGCAAGTGGATATACTATTTACAAAGATTGAAATAGACGAGTTAGTGAACTATTAAAAAGCTTAACTTAAGGAAAAAGGTTTCGGCCATTTCCGTCCACCTTCTCACAGAGCCGTACGTGGACGTTACCGCTCATACAGCTTCCAGCCGGCAGTCAGCCCCTACAAGAAAGAAAAAAATGTGTGTGTGAATGAATCGACGAAAAATAAATTGAAGAGTGACATGAATTTGGTTCTTCAGCAGTAGCATGGGAGGAGCATCCCTGTTAAAAAAAGGAGTAGGTAGAGTAGAACGGAGCTTCGTTACATCCGTCCGTGATTGATCCGGATAGCCCAATTTTGCTTGCTAATAATAACAAATAAAACAGGGGCTAATGCTAGTGAGCTCATACTTGGCATTAACCAAAATGAAATACTTTCCATATTAATTGGCATTAACTACAACCAACATAGATCTATCTTAAACCGATATCTATAAAGAACCCACAACCCAAAGGGATCTAATTTGTTAAGGTATACATGTCTAGAAAACATATCCCTCATTTTTATTTAAGATGGATCTATGCTAGTTTTTACATGAGCCCACATGAAATTTTTTAATTATTTTTTTATGTGGTTTTAATTTTTTATTTTGAGCGGGCATTACATTTTTAATTACTTTTTGTATTTGGTAATATTACATAAAGTTACCTTAATTTACATTATGTGACAAAATTTCCCCTCACAATAATAGGCCGCCTAGAGTTCACTAGTGTTGGTGAAATGATATAATTTTCCCATTACAAAGATGGTCTTATCCATCTTATGATATCTATTGATGCAACTTATAACAAGGAAATTCATTAGATGGATATGAAGAGTGCATTTAATCATTGAGATTTGGGAAGAGATTTACATGGAACACCCTCAAAGATTTTCTTATGATTTTTCATCATTTTGCAAATTTATCAAATCCCTCTATGGCCTAAAAGATGGCCTTTAGGCTTGATATGCCAAGATGGATTCATTCATTTTCTCTCATAATGTTTTTCAATGTCATTTTGATCTAAATGTAGAATTCAATCTTATTTGTGGTATTATATGTAGATGATGTGATCATTAGTAATCCCTCAACATCAACTACTATTGTGCTGCTATTTTAAAACTACCTTGTGTGATAAAATTTGAATTTTACTATTGTGCTGCTATTTTAAAACTACCTTGTGTGATAAAATTTGAATTTTAATAAATGATTTGGAGCTATTAAATTATTTCTTAAGATTAAGATCACACATTCACATTTTGATTACATGATTACCCTAGAACAATTTAATTATGCTCTAAATTTTCTCACGACTTTAGATCACAAATAAAATGTCTTTTGCAACTCCATTCCTCTAGCATCAAACTTGTGCCTGCATGTTCTTTATGGTTGATTGAGGACACCTAGTTTAAGTTATTGACACCAAACCCACTATCTCTTATGATGTTGGCATATTCAACATTTTTGACTAACCACGTGATTCCCATTGAAAGGCAACCAAGGAATCTAGTAAGTTTTGCCCTCGATTTAATGGGTTACAAATATTTTGAATGGGCAAGTGATGTTACAAATCACAAACCCACATTAAAATGCCTCCTCCACCTTAGCTTTTGTCCTATTTGCTGGTTGAATAAGAGAACCAACCATTGCTTTTTCTACCACGAATGTGGTAGAGTATGGATGAGCTATTAATACAATCACTTGAGAGATTCTAATTGATTTTGGTATTGATTCCTAGATGACGTATGTATATAATTTGTATACGTATATAATTGTACCCAAATCAATGGAATGTAGCGTATTGAAAGGAAGATGGTTGTTATTTTTTTAATGAATATTTTTCTCACTATATGCGTGTACATGAAAAGAAATTAGAAGTATTTGATTTTAAATAAAACCGCAGCTTTGTTTCTCACTATATATGCGTGTACATGAAATGACATTAGAAGTATTTGCTACGGTAGTGTAGAAGAGTTCTATATAAAAAGAGAAGAGTGAGATATTCCTCACTTTTTATTTATTCCTCTATTCTGTTAGGTCATACACAAGAAACTTAGGTTTACATCTAGTTTTGAAAAGATAACGGTGTGATATTCTTCATGTTTTATTTATTCCTCTGGTCTGCGTTTTAGTTAATAAACAAACAAGTGAAATAGTAGCAAGGCTGCTTATACCTGCCTCTTAGAAATATTTTATTGTGATATTGTATATAGTTTAAAGCTAAAAGTTAAAGAAATTATGAAACATTCAAACTTGAAACAATGTATTACTTGTTGCCATGGCACTTATATTTCTATGTGAGATTACTTGTTGTTTATAGGTTGTTGCATTACTTGTTACTTCTTGTAACTGTCATTGTTTATATTTCTATGTGTATATCAATTAATTAGTTATTAAGTAAGTCCTTGAAATTAAAGATCCTAAATGAGTTTACTTGTCTTTGTGAATATGAGAGCTTTTGTCACTACCAATAGTTGAGATAAGCAACATAGATGCGTAGTACTTGGCTCTTAAAAATAGTTTAATAAATATTACGTAAGAAATGGATATTGAATAACATTAACAATGTTGAATGCCTAATAAATACTTAACAATAT